>JAPMOQ010054910.1:134103-215715 GCA_026543055.1 Argiope trifasciata
ATATATATATATATATATGCGCCTTAATTAGTCACTATACTCGAAATTAGGAAGATTGTCTGGAGTCAAGTTTATTATCAGTCATAGCTTTGAAAGTTTGCTTCTTTCTACAGCTTTTAACACTTTTCCATGCTTTACAGTGCGTTTTGGAAATGCAGAGAACGAAAAAAAAAATCTGTTTGTGTATGAGGTAGTAGCAGCCGTTTCATTTTACAGCCATTGGTAAAAATTATCAAAAAACGCGAAACATCACCAAAAATTTTTTTGTGTGCATAAAGGTGCCTGAAGATCCTGCATTAATCTGAAAATTTCCACATTAGCACCAGAGGAAATAAAAATTAGCATATACAGAGAAAGTTGAGAGGAGAATAAGGCCATTTATTGAACGTTAATGTTAAGTATTTTCTTCATTTCCTCAGAGTGGATATTTCTTAAAATATTATAGAAACTATATAAAACAGAACTGACACCTAATCTTCTGAATAACCAAAGTAGTTAATTATTATAAATGGTATTTTGGAAAGTTTTGTCTGAATATTTGAGGAATTTTGGTATTGTCTCTTGAGAGATACTTCGGAAAATTAAAAAGAAAATCATACATTTCAGTTTCGCTTTTAAAAACCAATCTTTGTTTGCCGATTAGTTATTAAATAATCAAACTGAGTAATAATGTAACTTAATTTAGTTAATTAATTAATGAACTTCTTTTGAACTAAAATTTTTGAAATACCATTAGTAGAGAACATTATAGCAATTTTGCATGTGCAAGTAGTCAAAATACTAATTTTCTTACATCAATGCTTCACTCCCTGAGTTTCAAGCAGTAGTTTTACTAATATTTTTAAACCTTTACATCCAAAAGATGCAGTTTTTTCGTATATGGTGTGGAGAATTTTCTTCTTTATTTTTTACCAATAATCATACATTTAGGTTTCTTTGAATTTTTACGATCGTATATTTAGGTTCATATGCAGGTAAAACTATAGATTGAATTTCACAAATATGAAAGAAAAAAACCGTTTTGAGCTCTTGGAAAGGGATATTGTACATGAATAAAAGTATTGCTGCAATGATAACATACTTAATTACAAAATTGCACCAAATGCTATATTCTCAAGAATTTCATTTAATCAAAAAGAGATATTGGTAAATCTTTAAGTATAATGAAAACTATTTCTTAATTTATTTTATCCAAAGTTTATTATTAATTAATTAAACTTTCATATCATTAATAATTTCACTAAATTTACAGATATAGCCACTACATATCTGAATTTCTTAACTGTGCTTTCAGACGATGAAATATCATAGTTTTTAATTAAATTTTCTGGAAATTATTTATATATAAAAAAAGAATTTTAAAATCATACATTTATTTTAAAATGTTATAAAAATTTGGGATGTTAAAAATGTGTTCAATTTTTGTTCTCAAATATTGACGTGTAGATAGCCCAAAGGCAAGCAAATATTTTCTATGTATCAACTAGTCAGAATATATTTTAGACATTTCAGAAATGTTTTTTCAAGCATAAAGGAACATTGTTAAATGGAGAGTTATGAAGATTTGGATGTAGATTCGCGTTATTCATAAATTTTTACAAAAAATGCAAACAAACTAGAAAGCAATGAGTAAATGAAAACTTATACGTTACAGATTATTATTAAATAAGTGTTAATGATAAGATGTAAAAATACATTACAGTTTTCACTTTAGCCACTTCATGGCTCAATGATAGCTTCAACACAAAGAAGCAAACGTAAATTCTCAAGAATTCAAAAGATAAATCAAAATATAATTCGCAGTAAAAATTATCGCTCTTCACAATCGCAAAGAAAAATCACTTTTGACCCAAAAAATAATGGCATCTGCCTCCTTTGTTACAGCTAACAATGATGATCTTCAAAAATAGAGCTTTAACACATTACAGGGCATTGCTATTATTTTAAAAATATATTTGTTGACAAAATGAACAAAGTGTTTTTACATTATTGAGTTAGAGTAGTGTTGACTCGTTTTTACTTATTACGTCAACAAATTTTCATTATGCTCAAGAAATGCGAAACTTTCAAACAAATTTTATGAATATTTGAGAAAAATTATACATATTCTTCAAAGTATAGTTTCTGTAGAATAAATAAATTTCATCAGATCAGTATACCATTTTGAATATACATTGAAATTATTTTGATGTAGTTAATTTGAATTTAAGTATTTAACTGAATCTTGCTTGAATTTCAATTTATATATTTAACTGAGTAAATTCTGTGGACTTTATATGTTAAATTAAGTAATAATTTTTTAGTAAGTTCTCAATTTTACTCTCAACATTTACTTTTTGTTAAAGGAACTATTGACAGATAAAGTTTGGGTCAGGTTAATCTGTGTTATTGACTAGAAATCTGAATTCGTTTCTTAAGACTCAAAAGTTGGTAGTATGCTATTTGATTCAGTGCTTTAAAGCTAGCTAATTTATTTTTTTGGGAAAAGTAGCATTTTTCTCAAACTTGATTCTTCAAAAATAATTTTGTTTTCTAGAACATCTATTTAGTATCTTTATACTGCATTACAATTTTTCTTTGGAGTTAAATATCAGTCATAATTTTTTATTGCAAATGAATATTTGTTTAACTAATTGACCCAAAATTTTGAAAATGTTTAAATTTTATTATTACATTAGTTCTCAAATGATATCATTGAACAATTCAAAAATAATCTGAAGAAAGTAGAAAATCTTATGATAAAGCATTGAATCAAGAAAGAAGAAATAATTTAAGCAGGTACAAAATCAGGAGAAGAATTTAAACTAATCTATGTGGGTCTATTTGCTTTTGAATTAGATAAATACTTCCAAACATACCTAACATTAAAGATAAATTTTATTTCCTTATAAAGCATGACACCTGCAATTTTCAAAATTAATTTTTTTTTAAATTCCTCTTGGCAAGGTGGAAGTCAAAGGCAGATTCCTTCACATCTGAATAACTACCTGGCAGCATGAATTATTTTTGTTAGAAGTAGCGAAAATAATTTATCGGTCTCTGACTTTTAAAATATTGCAGACATCGTAAAAGTTTTAGTGCCACAACTATGTCTTAATGAGGCCCTAATTTGGCTAACTCAATTTATTTTTATATCTAGAATACTAAGGAAATTATAGCGAAGTGAATATTTTACAATCCTTCCCCTATCGCTTTAACATTTCCAAATCATTTGAGCTAGAGAGGCTATTAAGACAATTTTACATTTCTAACAATATGTTTGAAGTTAAAATTCATTCGAAATCCCTGAAATAACATGGGCAAATTACTAAGACAATACACACACACTAAACTTTTGAAGGAAATGTGGTTTTGAATTCTGGAGACCATTATCGGTGCAGAACTGAATTTTTTTCCCGAAGTTTTTTCATGAAAATCAATGTATTAGGTAATCTTCCTGTAGAAATATTCTTAAAAATACAGATAAAAATTGAAGCTTTAAAAGTGTTTTGGATTAAAGAAATTGTAGAATGTATTTTATTCATAAAATAAAAACATGAAAGAAATGTTTGAGCTCATTGACATATCGAATAGGATCGAATTATACCAAAAGCATTTCTTTATTTTCTAATATTTCAAAGAAAAAATATACACAAGTCAGAAGAACAAAGCAAATATCATGTCTAATATTATGAAGCAGCCATTTTCGTTTGCCACTGATCTACTCAAAAATAACGACTCATTTCGAAATTCGAGAATGAAAACATCGTATTGAAAGGAATGTCTATATGTATTGTCAAAAAAAAAAGAAAGAAAAAACACCTTGTTTTTCAAATATTTCGTTAGATTTTTTTTGTTTCTCTTCAAATCAAACTATAAAACAAAAATTGAATTTTCAGCAGACAATTCATGATGCGAGAACAGTGCGTTAACACTTGAAATCAAAAATAATTCTATTCAAAAAATGTTCTTTTTTGATTTGAAGTAAATAAAGCATGTGTTACTTTAAAATAGTGATTTAATTTAACGATTGGGTTAAATTTCTACAATTGAAAGATAAGAGAATGGTTTAATAATAACTCTTACAGGAAATGTTAACATTGATTTCGAGTTGTATTTAGCGTAAAAAAAAGTTTTAGAATCTTTTAATACTACTTTAAAAACGCAATTAAGAAATTCTTAAAGATTTTTTCTAATATGGTTAATGATGAAGATGAATGAACTGTTTGATAAAAATGCTCTAAAATCTGTTCTCTTTTTATCTATTTTTTAGTTATTTGATTTATCATAGTTTTAATTAATTTTTTCCCTTGTACTTGTTTCATATGTGTTGCTCATTTTCAGATTTGAAACGCCTCCTGACTTATGTCGGAATGTGTCGATTTGGTTAAAAAAGAGATGAGATTGAAAGACACCAGGAGGAGATGTTAATAATTAACAGTAGGATGTATTCAGTTTATTGACGAAATTCAGAGGATAGCTCCTAATTCCTCTTTGCAGGATCTTTTATTGAAGTACAATCGTCGAAGGACGCTAGTTCCAGGATCATGAAACGCACAGTATCAAAAAGTTGAAAACGTAAACAGGGATAAAAAAAAACATGCACCAACTGCAGGATAGAAGGCTATATCATGGTAGTCATCACATCGTACCTACTTGTATTTCATAAAACATTACAATTATGAAAACAAACAATACTTCATTATTATAACGGAGGCATTTCAAGTTCTTAAAAAAATCAACGTGCTTCTTTTCCAGAAGACACCTTAAATATCTTATTTCACTTCTGTCAGTGACGTTCGAATATGGCATTTCTGATGTTCGCTAAAGTACGGTGATGTGATTGTCTCATATGTCGTAATTGGCATTGGTGATAGGTACAAAGGTTCTTTAAAGCAAACCCTTGAGGAAAAAAACGTTAGATTTTGAAACTTGCAAATATAGCTTATAATAGGTATCAGAATCAATATCAGCAGATACAATAAGTCTAAATTTAAAAAACCTCACTCATCTTTTACTATCCAACTCAGCAAAGGAAACACTCGAAAAATAATGCATCCTCTCTTTTCCATAACATTAAAGATTACTATTAATGTTTTTAAAATTATCATTTGAACTCTTGATGATAATTTTGTCATCATGTTTTAGTCTGAAGCACTACAAAAGCTCATTTGTTCAAATCTGAATTTCAGTACTTCTCAACAGCCGTTTTTAACACTTTAGAAGAGGAATTTTGTCTTGGAAATTATATAGGCAAACACTTACTCATAAAAAATTTCACGAAACTGCTATTCTGTCAACAATACATTATGTTCTACAGACTAAATGATTAATTTTTCAAAATCTGACGAATTAAAACTAAATGATTTATTTAACTTTTATGAGTGTTTTTGATTTATGATATTCGTAAAGTTTTAATCATTAGGAGACGATTGGAATAAGAAATGATAAAATCTATTCCTTTCTTAACTGAGTAATTTGATTTATTTATTTTCCGTTCTTTAAATTCATTTTCAGCTGAATCATTTAAAAGTAGATCAAATGAAATGAAAGAAGCAAAAATACCACCCTTTTTTATTGATATTTATTTTTTTAATTCCTTTTAATATAGTGTCTATCAAGTGTATATATACGATTTGCAATTGATAAATTGATTTAAATATCTAATTCATAACTCGATTATTACTTGTTGAAGCAATGGGGACTATTTGAATGTAACTATATCAATAATAAATATTATAGAATGTTGAATTTAAAAAATATTTTTGACATTGTCAAAATTTATGAAAATATATTTCACTATTAAAACGTTCCTTTCAATAAAAAGTTAATTTTTTGAATTTAAAAATATGTAATGAATTTTTATATGAGCGATATTAGAAGACGATATCTTTTGAAAACGGTTGCCTCATTTTGAATCTCCAAAATGAATTGTGTAAAATGCTTAAAAATAAAACACTTTGGTCTGCCGATTGAAATCGCACGCATTCATGCACTCTATTGCTTTAGAAACTGCTATGTACAATGTGGTTATAGTTAAAGTGCAAGTGTTTGTAGGACTGTAAAAGAAAAACTGCTTGGGGTAGGTTAAAGAAATTTGGTATATGTTACATTTACATCTTGGGAAAATAAATCACACAATAAAAAATTTTAGTGGTTTTTTTTTTTTTTTTTTTTTTTGCAATAGCTGTAGGTTATTAAAAAGTTGTCTTTGCTCTGCACTATGTTAAAATGAATACTATTTCAATTTAAAAATCATTATGATGATAAAATTCATGTATCTTGAAGCTGTGGCCATGATTTTTTCAAAGGTAGAAGGTGCTCTGAGTAAAACATTGTTATCAAAAGAATAAGAAATTACAGTACTGCTTTAAAAGAATATCGCCGTCTTAAAGATTTGAAAAAAAGGCTGATGTTTGACCGAGACCCAAACTCGAGGCATTTGGGCTTGTAGCCCTGTAACGTAACCAGTAGACAAAAGTGATCATCATTATTCAGTGGATCGTGTTTATAGAGGCATTTTTTAAAGTTTTGTATTTATTCTCCCTTGGCGAATGGGATAAAATATCTATGAGGAAATCTAACACATTTTTGCCTTACTGCTACCACGGTGTTATATTTAGTAACATCTTGAACAATACCACTGTTGAAAAATTGTGCTTCCAGTTGTATAATCCAAAGTTTTGTTTTATTTTTCTAAAGGACTGGCGGTTTAACAGCTTAGCTCCGAGTCCCAGTTTGAGTTATTATCAATCGTATTGGAAAGATAACGCAATAACAATAATAATAATAAACTTAAATGTATCGTTATTTACCGTGATAAAAATAGCTTCACAACGTTTTGTATTGAAGTCCAGGATAAACAATGTAGGAAATTGGGTTGAACCAGGATCGAATATATGACACTTGTATTTGTGTGTGAGTTGTTGCTGTTAAGTAGTGATGTTGGCTGCTACGTTAAGTGAGTCTGACGACTTGTTTGTATGCTGCATCAAGTGAATCTGACGACATTTTGATTGCTGGTAGATGGCGTCACTACAGCAGCCCAAAGATTTCATAATCAAGGTCACCAATGTGACGATTGAATTGACGTTTGAGTTCGTAACCGAGTAACATAACCACTATACGACAAAACTGATCACCATTATCCAGTCGATGATACTGGCTAATTAAGCAATCACCCCAGCTTAAATAAAATAATTAATTTGAAGCTATAGAAGCACTTAGCTTGTTCTCTGGAACTAGAGGAAGAAGATTTGTGAATCAGGAAGTTGTGGAAGAGATTAAAAAAGCAATTGATTCAGGGTTAGAGGATTTGCACCTTGTTAGCGCTTGAAGTGTAGCAAGACCTTTATGAAAACCTTTGGCTACGGTACTCAAAGTCTTGTGTTATAGTTTAAGACGCTATACATATAAAATAAAAAATTCATAGCATTTCCAACCAGGCTATCCACAACAGAGAATGGCTTTTGCCAATTCCATTCTTGCCAAAATTGGTGAAGACGAATCATGGATTGTGTAGACTGATGAAACACATTTTAATTCATCCAGAAAATTCAAGACTCATAATGTACAATATGGGGTTCATCCAATCAACATCCATCAACAATCCAATCCAATCATCCAATCAACATTCATCCAATACTGTTTACCCTTGCATACACCCCAGGGTGGGGATAACTCGTAATTGAGGATGAGATGCTTCCGGCATGGTGGTTGTATCTCGCCAACCCGGTGGGTACAATAAAGGTGGGGGATGTGACTCCCCCCGTAGATGACGGTATGTACTTTTTTCGGGGAGAATTGTACCTTACCCAGTGATTATCCTTTTGACTAAACCACGGTATTGCTGCTGTGGCGGTCCGGTCATTCAGCGTTTATTTTCCAGTGCCTTCGGGCGGGACGGAAAGTCAGTAATAGGGCTTCCCCTTGCATTCAATGTTTGTTATAGTAAGGTGTGGTATGGCTGCTGACTTTATTATTATTTTTTTTTCGAAAATCTCACAATAAAGAGCTAGTTGGCTTCTCTGTAACAGTCACTAGTTGCACTCAAATTTTAGAAAATAATGTTGCCTTTTTTGCAAAACAGTAACTACCTCGATTCAACAATATTCAAACAAGATGGAGCATCATATCACATCACCAGTTATGTTTCACAACTGCTTCTTTACATGAAGATCACATAGTTTGCAGAGGTTTTCAAAATGCGTAGCCACCTTGCTTATCTGATTGGAATCCTTGTGATTTCTGAATGGGTCGATTGCGTCTACAAGGGAAGACTTAACGACTGTTGCTTTAAACAGCAACAATACTATACATGTCCTAGAATTTCAGCAATAATCGAAGATACTGTAGATCGCAGTGTCTTGTGTATACAGCATTTAATAGGAATTGAAAGATCCCATATTGAACAACTATTGTGATACATCACGCATTTCATATCTTAAAAAAGAAAAATGTTATAATTACTATTCTTAAGAGATTGTCATTCAAAAGCACCATGTGCACTTATTAAGTTGAATTTTTTTTCCCAGATTGTAAATCTAACAAATATATAATTTCTTCAACATACTCCAAGGGTTGTTTTTTTTTTGCTGTCATTCAAACACTTGCACTTTGATTCTAACTATTCCGTGCATCGTTCCAAAGATTTATATATCTTCAATACTGTGTGAATGATAGACAACATGAACCGAGTTAGAAATGAGTCATAACGGATCGTTTAACTTTATAAAAAATATATTCTTCCTCTAGCACATAACACGGAAATTCAAGGTTTGAAAATCCATCTTGAAAAATAGTTTTCAAAGTCCATAAAAACATTTTTAGTAGATTTAATATCCTAGTAATTCTTCTTAGACAAGAAAAATTTCAAATATTATTGAGAAAATGAACGCGTCTCTAGCGGATATCAAAATAAATACATGTCACTTACTATTAAACATCCAATTCGAAATATAAAAAGTAAGATATATGAATAAGATTTTTCTCAATACGGTTTTTAAATACTATAATTTGACCTTATGAGATTATGAAAGACCTAATATGAGATTTTGAAACTTTATAAAACAAATGTAAAATGTTTTCGTATGAACCGATCCTTTATTCTCTATTTCATGATTTATTAAAAATATAGACAAATTTTTACATCAAATGTGAACAAAAATTAATTCATGGACTTAAAATTAAGAGATTTTTCTATAATAACAGTAAGGCTCCTCTACTCTCACAACGTCCAGCTTGTATTCCTAGTAAAGTTCCTCTACACTCACAACGTCCAGAGTGTATTCCTAGCGTTTCTTTCAAAATGGTCTGTGCCGCATTTAATCATTTATCCTAAGCGGTTATTTCTAATCTACTCTGATCTCCAGTAGTGTGGATTATGTAGAAATAAGTACAGGAAACAATCCTATTCTTGATTATCGTATTATTTCTATATTTACAGAACAAAGAATAAATAGAAAGCATTAGAATATATCAAGGCATGGCAAACGACATGACCTTCCTACTTCCTCTCTTGTCCTTATCTGCCCTCACCGTTATCTCTTCGTCTCTTTCGTGATTTCACCTACGCCGACAGCACGTGACCTTTCCCCTTCTGACCGGTTTGCAGCAAAGACTCAATTGGTTTGAAGCCCTTGATAGTCGAGGGCTTATCACAAGGCAAAATATCGTCTGCACTTTCCATCAGCAATTTCCGTTTCTACACTCAGAACAAGTTTCATAATCGACAACTTTTTCTAACCAGCTAGAAAATCCCGTCGGAAATATCCTCCACAAACGAAATTCAACCAATCATGTGAATCATTAAAGTGACGTCCCTTTCGTTGTCATTTGCTGACGGAAAGTGCCGACGATATTTTGCCGTGTTATAAGACCTTTACAAGAACATTTTATTCAAATTTGGAATTTTATAAATAACATTTAAAAGTAATGAATAATATTACATAAATTATACAAATCTATAAAGCATTGTGATTTTCAAATAAAAAAAAGCAGAAAGAAAATTCCAAATGCTTTATAAGAAAAATTATTCGGAGATAAAATTAAGAATATTTGATGGATAGAAAAAGAAATCAACTTGATTTATCATTTATGAATACAGTTAATCATGATTAGATGATTTTCAGTGTTCTTTTCCTTTCAACTTGATAATATTTGAAGCAAAGAGGCTTTCCTAAAATGACATCATGTGAGATGTTTGATCAAAAAGACGTTAATGCTCTGGAAGAAGACCCATGTATTTACAGCTATATAATTTGGCAAGTAATTATTTCTTGCATAATAACAAATTCGTACTTATAAATAATTTTACATAATTTTAGTTCAGATTTTTTAATTTAAAAGTAATCGAAATTTCAACATATATCTTTATACCGTTTCAGCTTATTATTTTTGAAACCGATATACAAAATTTAAAAAAGCATTAATTAAAAGTAGTATATTTTTCTATTTTTTAATGCCCCTTCACGTTAAAAAAGATTTCAAAATTGGCCTTATGCACAATTATTAATAAGATTCTCCTTAATATTAACTCACTAAAATAAAAAAAAGAGTTGAAATTATTAACTCTTTGAAATTACTAACTCTTAGAGCTTCAAAAAATAGTTCTAAGCATAAATATTTGCCGAATAAGAGGGTATGTTTATTGCTCCGAAAAATTAATACATATGATTTTTTTTTAAGTTGAAATTTAAAGGACAATTCGTCTACAATTTTTTACGACTCTGTAGTATTTTTACCAATCAAAATTTAAGAAAATAATTAAATAGAACGATAGAATAATGCACTGCCTCGAATAGTGCCTGAGAGAGCACATCAATTGTGCTAAGGGTTATGTTACAAATTTATGATTCTCATCTCATTCTAATATTGTCTGTCTTACATTATTTTTTAGAAACTTACAAAATCAATTTGAAAAAATTAATTGCTGTCTTACAACGAAAAATAAATAAATATTGGAATTTTGTCAGCTTATTGCGATTGGTATTTTGAAGATCGCGAATGTTTTTAAGGTGATGTTTTTGGAATAGGTTATGTAAATAGAACCATTCAAAAATCCTAATTTAACAGCCGACCAGCAATTATTCATAATGGCAATCGTTAGAATCCAATGACTTTTGAAATATAGTGAAGCGAATATAAAAATGAACGGATCAAGCCCGCCATACTATCTTGCTACAATATGTTACAAATTTATGATTCGCATCTCATTCTAATATTGTCTGTCTTGCATTATTTTTTAGGAACTTAAAATAATCAATTTGAAAAAATGAATTGCTCTGTTACAACAAAAAATAAATAAATATTGGATTTTTGTCAGTTCATTGTAAATAGTATTTCGATGATCGTGGATTTTTTTGAATAGTTTATGTAACTCTGCAAAAATCGTAATGTTACAACTGACATGTAACCTTTTCCAACGGATGGATGTTTAAATTTTTATGGAGCAAGGACCAAAGCTGGCCATGCTGCGCCAAAACAAGTGGTGTGTTTATTGCCAAATAATCTATTAAAGAAAACGTTTCTTTTAGGTTAAAATACAAACAACGTTTTGCTTTTATAAAATCAAAGTACAATAAGTTTTGAGGACAAAGATCTTAAAATTAAACACCAATTACAAAAAAGATTCCAAAAAAATGTTTAAAAATCCCATGGAATTCATATAAAATAGATAAATTTTAAGCCTCTTAAAAATTTAAAGATATTCGTGTGTGGGTGTTCTCCCACCAATTCATGTATCTCAAATATTAAAAAATTAAAATAATGCATACGATGATAATTAAATTTAAGACACTGAATTAAAATGTGTAAAACTGTAAGACTGACGCAGCAGTCTGAGCACATCGGTGCACGCTGACCAAAAAAATACTATTTCCAATGGCAATGCAATGACTACTGTAATATAGTGAGGCGAATACACATAAGTAATATAAAAAAAATTAATTCAATTCCTATTTATTTTCTTATATTATTCATATCTATCTTATATTATTGATGGTCAGGTGATCGCGTCCGTATTCACAAAGCTTCGCAACGAACTTGGCGATGGGTTTTGCGACTTTGGTAACCAAATAGAAATTACTGTAAAAATTTAATTAAAGAATTAATATTTGAAAAAATGTGTTAACATCGAGTTTCATCCTCTACAAGGTTAAAAAAAATCATTTGAATTGGATGAATAAAAAGTATTTTATTTTAATATTGAAATTTGAACAAGATATATATATATATATATATATATATATATATATATATATACTTACTTACTTACTTATTTAAAAAGTCAATAAATACAAAAGTAATTCAGTTATTGTTTTAATTCTTTTTTTACTTGAGAATACAATATCCCAATTTATTTTTTTGTACAGTTTTTAAAAGGACATCGGTTAAATGGCGAACTCCATTGCGCATATACTGATTAAGTCGATTTTTGAAGTTGGTGTCCACTCTTTGCAACATATCAATCGGTATATCGGCAATGGCGTCGCGAATGTTGTTCTTGAGGTGAGCTATTGTCTGTGACCGATCGACATAAACAAGGGATTTCAAAGTGAGCCTCGTCACTGAAAAAAATGACAGCGTTTTCAGGCAGGTTGTCAAGCAGCATTTCACATGCATTTTGGACATCAAAATCACATTTAGTTTATTCTTGCACAACAGTTAATTTATAGGGATGAAATGGAAGGTCTTGATGGAGAATTCGTCAAAGAGTGGTGTCGGAAATTTCCAGAGCAGCTGCGTGTTAGTTAGTCGAACACCGGGGATAACGCAGAATTGACTGCCTCACTCTTTCGACATTTTCCGGAGTTCTGGTGGTCCGTTGATGTCCGTTTCTGGGTTTAGCGACACTTCCGAAATTAGTTAACCCACGACAGAATAGAATTATGACCAGAAACGAGTCTGTGAGGAGGAATTTCAAAGCAAGCGTGGAAGGCACGTTGCGTAGTAACAAGTGAGCGACCATTAGAAAAGGAGCTCCCGAGGAAAGGCCCGCTGCCCTCTAGACCAGAGAATGATAGCAGCTGACTAGAGGGAGAAACAAACTGGGGGACTTGCCCCTTAGGTAGCACTACCTATCATCCCTCTACCCCATCCAACTCACCGCTAGGAAGTTTTTTCAAATAAATAAATTTCTCTGGTGCACATTGTATATGTAGGGAGAGTGTGAAATAATAGTAGGAATTGAAAAATGATTCATCAAGCCTGAAGTAATATCTTTCTACATTATGTTACAAACTTATGATTCGTTCGCTTTTACTTTTGATGTTACTTCGCTTGAAACTTATGATCTTTTTCTACCATTGTGTATCTTGTATATTTAAATATAAAAAAAATTTGAAAAAAAAGAAATCCATTTTGTTTTTTCTACACTCGAACTGAGGTTCGGTAAAAATATAAAAACTGCTCTGTCGGTCAAGCCACACATACTTTTATTTCGGAAGAGTCTTTCCTTCTTTAATCTACAATCCAAGTATCAAAGACGAAGGATATCAGGTCGAAAATCCCAGTGATAAGATACGAATAACTTCTACGCATGTGCATGAACCTGACAATTTAAAATTGAAATAAATTAGAAGTATTTCAACCAAATATTTTATTTTTGAATTTTAAGTTATGGAATAATTCCGAGTATCTATAGAATTGATATTTGAAATTTAATTTTAAAAAATAAGAACAAGGATTTTTTTTAAAAAACACCATTTTTTGCTTGCGAGATTCGAATCCAGAAACTGCAAAAACCTGTAAACTGCTCCGTGGCAATAACCACCAAGCCACGCATTCCTTAAGTATCCAAAGAGGTCTTTCCATCTTAAATCGACAATGCAAGTATCAAAGATGCTGGGAATCTGATCAAAACGCCCAATGCTAAGAATATTATGGATTTCCGTGGATGTGCGTGAACTTGACACTCAAAATTTCAAAAAAAAATCTCCAAATATTTTTACCAAATATTTTATTTTTTGAATTTTAAGGTGTGAAATAAGTCAGAGTAACTATAGAATTAATATTCGAAATATTATCAAAAAAATAGTTGTACTTTCGAGACTAGATCGAAGAACCTACAAAGATGTAGAAACCGCTGATGTCCTCGCCACCTAGACACACATTCCTTTAGTGCCCGAGGGGTCTTTCCTTCTTAAATCGGCAATCCAAGTATCAAAAACGGCAGGAATCTGATCAAAAAGCTCGATGATAAGAATACGAATAATTTCTGCGTTTGTGCATGAATTTGACATTAAATCTTCAAATAAATTTCTAAATATTTTAACCAAATATTTTATGTTTTAATTTTAAGGTATGGAAGAAGTCAGAGTAAGTATAGAAATAAAATTCGAAATATTATTGAAAATAAAATAAATAAATCCATTTTGGTCTTTTGAGACTTGAACTAAAGACCAGAAAAAAATCTATGAGCCACTCTAGCCACCAAGCCGCACATTCCTTTACTAACCTTCCCGTCTTTCCTTCCTAAATCCACAATCCAAGTATGCAAGATGCCAGGAATCTAGTCACAAAGCCCCATGCTAAGAATAGGAAAGACTTCGACGCAGGTTCGAGAACTTGACACTTAAAACATCAAATAAATCGATAAATAATTTAAGGAAATATTTTGCTTTTGAATTCTAAGGTATAGAATAGGTCAAAGTAACTATAAATATAATATTCGAAATATTATTCAAAATAATAAAAAGTTGCAAAAATAAAAAGAATCAAATTTTCGCTTTCGAGATACGAGCTGAGGGCTAGTTAAAATCTGAAAGCTGGCCTTAAAATTCAAAAATAAACTATTTCTTTCAAATATTTCTAGATTTATTTGAATTTTCAAGTGTCAAGTTCACACACATGCGTGGATGTCATTCGTATTCTTATTCATTTGTATCTTGATTGAATTCCCAGTGTGTGTGACACTTGGATAGTCTATTTTTGAACGAAAGACCCCTCGACCCCTAATGGAATGTGTGGATTGTTGGTTACAGAGACATCGTGGTGGATAGATTTTTGCAGGTCCTCAGTTCGAATCTCGAAAGCGCAAAATGGGTTTATTTTTATTTTCTAATTATATTATATCTTTTATTCTATTATTAATATTAATATTATTGTTACTCTGATTTATTTCATAACTTAAGATTCAAAAATTTATTTGATTTATTTGAAGTTTTATGTGCGAAGTTCACGCACATGCGCAGAAATCATACCTATTCTTAGCATTGAGCTTTTTCGCCAGATTCTTTGCTGTCTTTGATACTTGGATTGTGTATTTATGAAGGAAATAACTCTCGGCCTTTAACGGAATGTGTTGCTTGGGGGCTACGGCGATGGCATGGTTTATAGGTTTTGGAGGTTCTTAGTTGTAATCTCGAAAGCGCATAATGGATTTATTTGTATTTTCCTAATTTATTTTCATTTTGAATAATTTGAATTTTATATTTATTTTGAATGTAAGTTGTGAAGCAAATTTTGTTTTGGTGTATTTTCCCTCTCTTTCAACGAAAGAAATTCACGATGAGCAATTAAAAGACGATGAACTAAAGAAAGTCATCGAATGTTCTGAAAACTCCGAAAAGGGGGTTGATTTTTCAAAGTAGACTGAGAGAGGGTTCAACATGAGTCATAGAATGTTATTCCGATATAGAAATCCAAAAACCGAGGAAGTCCAATTAGTGATGCCATCACACGAAAGGCAAAAAATCTTACAACTTCATCATGATGCTCAAAATGCAGGTTATTAGGGTGTAGATGGTATCTACGACAGAATCTTAAAAAGATACTATTGGATTGGTACGCCATCTTACTTCAGTGACAATATAAAAAATTGCTTAGAATATCATCTGTATAAACCATCGAATCAAAAGCCAGATGGACTATTAAGAACACCATTGTATTCAGAATGTTTCGAGACACATCCATTGATTTATTTGGATATTTACCTGAAACTAAAAATTGCAAAAAGTGGATTTGGACTTCACTGATACCGATTGATAAATTATATGATACAGATTTAAGTGGTCACCAAATCAAGTTGGTGGAAGATATGCTCAGACATTGCCGGTAACGGTCAAGGTCAAAGTGGTCCCTAACAACTTATAGAGTGTCCTATCCTGATAATACTGATGAAGTTTTTGGACAGTATCATACTTCAGCCTTCCGGGTTTGCAAGGAAAGTGACACCACGTCAGTATTACCTCTTAGAAAACGTGGTAGGCCTAAAAATGTGAAACGTGCTGGTTCCCTATCGAGGACGATTTCCCGGAACCTGAGGGGGAGTTTAACAACTAGGTGCACCTTCTAGCTGCACCAACCAAAACTCTGGCAGTCAATTTCCAGCCATCAACAACGTAGCATGCTATATTTTTCACTGCCTGTGTGTGAGCGCAATAGTTTTGTGTAATTAGCACTAAATTGTTGATTTCCATTCATTGTGCTACAATAATATTTTGAAACAAGTATTTAAAAAAGGGGTCTAAAGGTGTGTCTTTTTAATTAGCTTTTAACAGTTAGTTTCTTTTGGGGATGAAGGGTGGGGGAGGTTGCCAAAAATGCAGTAATTCACCAAGATAAGTAAAATGGTTCATTTGTTTCACGTGATTTAAATAACCAATGAGCAATGCAAAAATCTTAGCTTCTGGTGCAGACATTAGTCCGCAGCCCAGAAATTAGTATATGTTGATGCCATTATGAATAAAATAAATGAGAGTGATATTTTTCAAAAGCGAATTCTATAGGTTTTTCCTTTATCGCAGATGAATAAAACTACCCTCTCACTTCTATCTATTTCACTTGTGGGACAATAATTTGTAAATAAAAAGTCAAGTTAAAATTATCTCATCAGGTCATCATTTCTCACATGGTCCTCTAATTACAACAAACTTCTCAACTTATCTTCTCATTCTAGGTGCTCAATTTCAAAAATGGCTGCCGTCGTGCAAGACCACAATGCTAAAGTTGAAGAAGAAAATAATGAAATTAGGGATGATCAAAATGATGTAGATGACGCAGAAGATGAACTTAGTGCTAAAGATCCTACTCAAAAGAAGAAAAAAAGGAAGAGGAAGAAGAAAGGTAAAGTCAAGCACGGAGTCTCGTGTATCTCGTTTAAACTTATTATCAGCAAAGATCAATTTCTAAAACTTATTTGCACAAATCTTGCCTTTTATTCATAAGCTTAAATAATAATGGTTATTTTTTTAAAATTCTAAGCCTGTTTTTGCAGTCTTAGCATTATTTCTTTAATATATCACATGGTACCGGCAATGAAATTATGTTCTAGTATATACAGTTAAAAATGAGTAAATTATGGCTAAATTAAATAGTTTTTGAGATCGTTGCTTATTCATAAGCATACTTTATCAATTTAATTGTATAGTTTTTACTGTCATTAATCATTTAAGTTTTTCTCGCGCATTTAGGAAAATACTATGGTCCCATGCTTGTATGAATCTTTATTGCAGTTTTCATTTATTATTGTAAAAGATCTTAATATTGAGTTTTTTTAATACTAGTAATATTTAAAATTGAAAATATGTAATCTGTCTTTTTTATTGGAATTTTATATTTGTTACTTGCTATTAAAACATTTAATGCTTGATTACTTGTTTATAGACTAAATTTTCATAAGCTGTTACCAATTTGAGTGGGGGATAAATAGAAGTATTTAGGACTTCAAATTAAAAGAAATCCTTAAATGGCTGAAAAGAGTGATTAAAGTTTTTAATTTTTTTTATAATGATGTAAAGAATTTTCGTGATACTTTTTTCTGTCAGTAGCAATCATGTACAACAGAAAATAATTCTACTCTGTCTATTTCCTGAATAGTTAAAAGCATCTTTCAATAAGGATAACATTATCCTAATTTTTCAAATTTTAGAAATGTCAAAACAACAAAAACTGCTTTTAAATAACAAAAAATTCCCCCCCCCCATACTTATTTTGAACATCATGCAACATTTTCTAAGCACATGTGTGTGGGGGGGGAATCGGAAATATTTCTTATTAATTGTAAAAGTGTCTCCTCCTCCCCACTCTTTAAAAAAACTGAGATGGCATTTTAGCACTAAGCAACAAACTGCTATCAATATCAATATATATAATATAAACCTGAGCTCAGCTTGTATAGACTTAACTTTTCTGTAAGAATGCATTTCAACAATAATTTGAATTGTTGTGTTTCTGTTTGCTTTGAAAAAAAACGTCTTGCTAGGATTTAATTTTTCTTTAAATATTAGGATACTTTTTGGAAAGTGAGAAGTCGTGTTACAATGAAAATAGAGGAAGTTTGGATTTTTTATGATTATCTTTTGTTTTAAAATTCTCATCAGTTATGTAACAGGTTAAATAGTGCCTAAGATGCAATTTATTTTTTCAATTTCCTCATTGTGTATTAAATAAAAAATGAATATGTATGCTCTAACATTTCTTGCAGCCTCAGAATCTATATTCTGTTATGTCTCAGGCTGGTAAGAAAGTGAGGTATTAGAAAAGTCCTGTAACACAAGGCTACAAATTTGAATATTGATTCCACTTCCACAACATTTTTCCATTTATACAATTGTTTTATCAATTTTGGATGTAATGAAAATATAACATTTTTAATAATTAAAATATCATACAGGATTGTATGTTTGTTATGTTTTAATTGCATTTGCATTCTAGAAAATAACAAAATATATTAAGATCTAAATGAGTGGTATAATTTTCACAATTACATGGCCAAAAGAAAGATTTTTTGAATGAATTTCAATTAATTTTGCCATAAAAGATATTTTTACACAGAAAAAATGGTGCATCTTATACATTTGCTCTAGAAGAAAAGAACCAAAGTTTCCGAATTTTTCCTTGTAGTGGGCTTATTACAAGACTGTTAGGGATTTCTTTGATGCATGTTCTTAGGCAAGGAAATTTTGGATATCTGAAAAAGATGCTTATGTGCCACAGATTCTCATGTCTTCTGTAGCTTGCAAAACAACATAATCAGTAAGTCTTCAAGTACATGCTAAAAACAACTAAATAAAAAAGGGAAGTTGGACCAGAAACTAGTGTATATTTTAGTATGAAGTTTACATATAAAAATTAGAAAAATAATTGAAATTTAATTTTAATTGAGCAACAGTTTTAGGAATTTAAAATTAAAATTAGAATAAGTTTTAAGAAAATTAGTTGAAAAAATTTGCAGATAAATAAAAATAAACTTTATACAACAAAGTTCGTTTAGGAGTTTTTGCCTGTTTGTATTTAAAATCTTAAAAGGGAGTTCAGTCAAAACTTCTGCAGCCTTTTGTTCTAAATGATGGTAGTTATAAAGTTCCATTTTATAAAATTCAATAAAAATGATTTTACATATGTATTCTAGTGTTATATTTTGTCTTATTCAGAGATTTGAATAAATATTTTAAAATGTATTGGTGAATGCATTTCACACTGAAAGGCATTACAGCACATAGGCAAAAACTTCCAATATAGATGGATATCTACCTATTGTATGAATATTTGGTCATTCATTAAATCGAGTTTTAAATATATGCCTACATATATCTCATTAGCATTCAGAAATACACTCCCTAGTATATGGTTTCCAACTATCCAGCCTAATTTTCTTTTATTGTAAATAGATAAGGAAGGCAAGGAGTTGACAATGTCTTTTGAAGCATTCTGTTCATTGTTTTGCCAGTGTACAATGAATTTCAATTGTTGCCACTATTCCTGATTATAACTGTACAGTATTCATAAATTGTTTTTGATATGTTTAAAGTTTTTTTTAAGTATGCCACTATGAAGATTAGAGAAAGAAATAACATAGAAATTAGTTTATATAACTCTGGCTTCTTTTGTTATCCAGCCTGCTCTCCCGCTACATTAAGCTGATTACTCAGGAGTGTACTGTATATCAGAATTTTCATTTCTTGATGTTTTTCAAGATTTTTTTCTTTGGGGATTTCAATTATCTAATATATTATTTAGCAGAAAAAAAAGTATAAAAAATATCTGTAATAGAATTAAAATGTGATTGATAAAATTTTTAAAATTTAACCATTTATTTATAAAGAAAATCTAATTTTAAACATTTTATATTTTCTGTTTTCTATGTATAACCTATTTATATGCAAACTTTTTATGCTTAGTTCCAATTTCTTTAAATATTGACAATTTGTGTGTATGACAATATAATGTGTTAAATATATAAATAATATTGCTGAACAGTGTAACTATCGATGCAATAGTTGTGTTTACTTTTTCTTTATTTGCTATAAACTCTAGAACAATTCTGAATGCACCATCATTTATTTATTATTTGTGAATCATGTCCCTTTGTAAAAGAAAATTGCAAAATTGAATTGGGGTATTATGTATTAGTGTAAAAAATTAGTCTTTTGCTTGCATTAAGTGAAATCGGAATGTATGAAGGAAACTTGAACAAATTCATGATTGTTTATTCTTTGTGCAGATGTATATATTTCATCAGTAAATGATAGTTCTTATAGTAGCTTTTTTTTTTGTCTAGAAATAATTGAGTAACAATTTCTCATAATATTTATATTTTAGACTATATTAATGGCAGCAGTGGTTGTATTAAATGAAAATAAAATTACAAAGTGATTTGGTGTTATATTTCTTTAATATATTTAACTTTATCAATGGCAGACCATTCTAGCTGGAATGGCTGTTCTTTAATTACATGTGTATTAAAACCTTAGGTTTTAACCACATGTAAATGGCATATGTCATATGACATTTTCAGCAATTAATCGCTTATTGTGATAGACATAACATCTTTGTCAGTTTTTAAAAAATATTTTTAGTGATTATTTATTGGTGTTCAGTTAAAACAAAAAAATGCCCCTTTTTTTATTTGCACTTCTGGGTTTCATTTGAAATTTTCTGAACCAGTTAGTAATTATTTTGAATGAAAAGGTGGCTAACTTGGTGAATCAAATTAATTAAAATTTGATATTCTTCAACAGTCTTCTTTCCATGACACATTATTATACTTATGTATTAAAATTACATTTTATGAAGCCAATTATCTGTAAAATTAACTTCTCTTTAAGTCCTATATATATGTCTTAATATGCCATAGAGTTTATTATTTCTTTTTTCATTTATCCCTTATTATTTATATTTAATCCAAAATTTCATTGATGCATATATTTGGTAAATATATATTTTATTAAAAATTCAATCTTGATTTATTAATAAAAAATATCTATTATGTGATTTTGAAGGCTTATTTTTCATAATGCATGTGGATATATATATATATATATATATATATATATAATGTGCCAACTAATCACACTTTGTTCATAAAATGCAAGAATTTAAGTTCTCTGTTTTCTTCTATATCATTGATATAGCAGCAGCAACAAATCAAGATGGAGTAAATGATACTTCAGAAGATGTTGAAGTTGTAACTGAGAAGCTACAGCAACAAGTTCTTGATGGTGATATGAACAATAGAGATGCTGATGGTATGAATTTTGAAAATATCTTTTTTATTATGTCATAACACTCTTATATGCTTTTCCAATATATCTTATATCTTCTTTTGACTACTAGGTGAAGAAGAAGGAACTACAGAAACAGTTGAAACCAGTAAAAAGAAGAAAAAGAAGAAGAGTAAAGGTGAATACTAAAAAAATCATTCTAGAAAACAATTTTTTCACTCCTCTCGCAACTTAAAAAACATTGAAATGAAAAACTGCAAATTTTTTTTGAATACATTTTGTCAGACTTAACCTGAAGTAAAATAAATACACGGCCTTTTTTTTTCTTCCTCTAAATACTATAATGATGTAAATCTTGATTATTTCATCAGTTTCCGTATTTTTAAAATTTAATTAAATAATTTACTGACCAGGGACTTTTGAAAGTCTTTTGGACGTGATAGAATTCTATAGCTATTAAAACCGTTTGTGTGCATAAGTTTACATATTTGTTGTAGGCTTTATAAATAACAACAAAATAAATGAAATTATATTGGAAGTATTTTTTAATTTAGGTAGTTTGCTATATTGTTGCTTATCTAATTTATTTTTTGGAATATATATTTTCTTAATTATAAATTATCTTTCTATCTGCTACGGCTAAAGATAATTTTTAATTGTTTATACATCCTATTCTACTTCAGGAGGCTCTGCACCTAAACAGACTGATCCTCCGTCCATTCCTATAAAAGTTCTTTTCCCAGATGGAAACTTCCCAGTTGGTGAAGAGGTTGAATATGTATCTGCTAATGATAGGTATTTGGATATCTTTTTATTTAAATTGTGCAACATTGTATTAATGTTTTTCCAGGTATTAGGTCAACAACAACTAATCTATGCATTTTATATCTTTAGTTCCTTCTATATTGATTGCAATTGGTACAAAGATTTGGGTACTGTCGTAATGATGAAAATTAGGATTTCATTATTCTTTTACTTTACAACACCTGCTATTAAACTTTAAAAAAAAAAATAAAAAAAAAAACCTGTTAAAAATTATACTTTGTAAATTTTTGCAAGCATCTGATTCTTCTTTTTACATATTACAAATGTTAACAATTCTCAAATAGCTAATTCCTAAATTCTATTAAAATTATTGTGACAATAGGTTGTATTAAAGCACTGAATAGCATTTTTCTTTTTCGTTTTGTTTTGGATCTAAAAATGATTTCAAAAAGACAAAAACATTAAGAAATATTTTTAATAAAGCAATCAAAACTATTATTTATATATGTGTGTGTAAAGATTTAGAATTATGGGATGCATATAGCAAGTTCGAAGACATTGAAGAGACTTTTGAGGCTGTTACCTCATTTTGTTTCATCACAGAAAAGCAGGCATGCCTATGTACAAGCTGAAGAATGAAAGATTAAGTAATGAGGAAAAGTTCTTGATCATTTTATCCTGTTTCTTAAATAGCTTATTTTGATAGGGAAAATCTTGTTTACAGTGCTTATAGACTATTAAGCTTCTCATGGGGATTTCTGAACATTTGATTTTCAAAACGGGAAACGCAGGGATCTCTTTATAAAATTATTTGTTTAGGTCAGCAACTTATATCAATCACTTTCACCATGAAAATCACTGACTAAAGAACTTTACAAAGCATTTCTAGAATTAAGTAAATAACATGGAATAGGATCAGGAAATAATAGAATATTTTAGAATTACAAGGGGTAAATTACATAAGATTTTAGAAATTAATTTGGATTTAAATTAAATGTTAAAATATCATTACACACACATACACACACACACACACACATATATATATATACACACACACACAAACATATATATGTATGTATGTATGTACAAAAATATTTTGTTTTATTTTATAGAAATATTTAAATGATTTAGGTTCTTAAATATAAATTAAATTATGAAAAGGGCTGTGGCTGAAATAAATTTGATGTTATTTCATATCTATTTAAATACTGGCTCTATCAGTTTGAAATTTCCAAAAAATTTCTGAATTTTGAGCTTACGATTGAAAGATTCCGTTATTATTAATTGTGTTAATGCCCTTAAGTGATGTTTCCAAGCCTATATAGGAATGTCTAATCAAAAACATGTATATACTTCAAGTTGTGGTAACATATTCTCTATAAAATAACAAAAATAAATATTTGAAGTTTCATCACTAAAATGTAAAATTTTCACCTTTTAATACAAATGAAATCTTAAAGTAAGTCTGTAGAAAAGAATAAACTATAGGAGATAAAAAATTTGAAAAAAATTACTTATTACTTTAAACATTATTTACAAAATTTGCAGAATTTGTGCATTTATATCATCCTAAAATGCTTTTCATTCTTATATATCATTAATGGAAAGACAACTTTAACAGAAAGAACGAATGAAATCTGCTAATCAATTTAATTATAGAAAAACCTTAAAAGTGAAAGTTAAGACTTATAATGGAAAATATTTTTCCTTCCCCCTTTTTTATGGCAGTTTTTTGAAAAATGAATCAGAATCAAGTTTGGAATGGCATATTCATAATGGGAAATAAGCGTTGGGAAGGCAAGGAAACTTGCCAGTCAATGATATGAACAGAGTCTCCCCACTGTAGTAATTGTCCCCAGCAGCTTGGAGGGAAACATACAAAAAATGTTTGTTCCTTTTTTTTCTGTCTTATGTAAAGCTGATATTATCTGGAATAATCCTTTGCCTAGTAGAGATACATTTTAGGGAATCTGTATTCAGAATAATTTGCTGCTTGGAAGGTTAAAATGCTGAATAATTTTGTTAATGCCACTTGTATTTGTTACAATTTTTGCTGATCTGTAAGATATGTTATATATTTTCAGTAATTGACTTTATTTCAATTTCATTAGATTTTTTTAAATATAACTTAATTAAGATTTGCTTATAAAATTATTTTTAGTCGTACTGCAAAAAATAGATTCACTTCTGAGGAGAAAAAGGCCATTGAACAAATGGAGCAAGACATTTATAAAGATATCAGGCAGGCAGCTGAGGCACATAGACAGGTATCTTGTAATTTTTCCCCCCTTGATAATTCAATTGCTTGCATAAGTTAATAGCTGATTTCTGAAAATGCATACTAATTCATATCTAAGTTCATAGTTTAATATTTAAGGAATTTTAAAATGTAATGACATTGTGAAATTATAGTTGCATATTTCAAGCATTTATATTTTACAAACCTACTCTTATAAATCATAAAAACTGAATCACCGAGTAATTTAAAAGAAAAACCTGGAAGCTTTTATGTGAAAAGAGGGATCAAGTATCAAAAAATTTCATTGGTCTTGACATATTATATTATATCCTGAAAAATAACTTATATTATTTGTGTATTTTACCAGAATTTTAAAAGTTTGTCGTATAAAGTTACTTAGTTTTATTAATTTGTTTTTCAGACTAGGCAGTACATGAAAAAATTCATCAAACCTGGAATGACTATGATAGAAATATGGTATGAACAAATTACTTCTTGTACATAATTAATATAATATTAAATGAGAATATGCAAATAACAAATTTTTATCATTTGTAAATGAAAAAATGTATAAACTATTAGATAATCCTTTTTTTTTTTTTAATTTAGAGTTTTGATTTTTCTAGATTAGAAGAAAAGCATGGTTTAGAGAATAGATATTTTTATTTGTATTCTTAATTCTCCTTGTACTTTATACCTCTTTTAGGTTCTCATACTAATTCTAAACAAATGTGGGTAAGGCATTAAAATGATGTGAAATTATTTGTTAAAGAAGCAGAACCTTTCTTTAAAAGGGTTATAACTTATATATATATAAAGCAAATCTTTGAGAGATAATTGAGGATTTTTTAAATAAAAAAAGTACATAAAAGACAAGTCAGGCAGTTCTTACATAATGCTGAGTAAAAGCATGGATTCAGATTGACTATGGGCTTTATTTATTACAAATGGAAAACTTGGACATTATACAGGTGATACCTGATCTTTAACCATCTTAAGATAGCAAACCTAAAAGAAAAATCTATATCCTTGAAGCAGGACAAAATTGAAATGGCTTAGTATTACTTTTATAATTGTAAGGGAATTCACTTTCATTGAAAAAAAAGTTTGGAAGTAATTACTTTAAAGAATCGATAATAAAATAACTATTCATTTTTTCTGAATATGATGTATTCAATATTCTCTTCTTAAATTCTATGGTGCATTACAATGCCCAAAGCCATTTTCTTTTCTCCCTGTATAAATTGAGCACAAGAGTTCCCACACTATAGTTTGTCCATATTTATCTTCATTTGCTTAAGCATTTGTTTTCACTTTGATTGTTTCAATAGGGTGTGTAACATAATTAAAAGTTTTTTTTTAACTGTTCGTTTTATGGTCTTTATATAAGGGCCATGAAAATGCTTATATTATCCTCCTAATGAGGGGGAGGGGTAGATGAATAGATCTGCTCAATCATAGACAGTATTTTCTTGTTGGATCTTTCAATGTCTGACTTATTTCAATGAATCTTGGTTAGTGGAAAAGATGTTATCTCTATCTAGGAAAATACTGATAGAAGGGGGGAAATATATCCTTTTCCATTATTTGGCTCTTCATTCATGTCTTCCCTTGTTTAGAAAGAGAAAATTACTTCTTATAACAGATTATTTTATATATTCATGTAAAGTTACTGTTAATGGTGTTTAATAATGAATCAGTTTTTCTACATGTGATTACTTGTATGCAGAGCATTTGTTAGTTATATTTCTGTGTAATTTAGTGATTTGCCATTAGTGAATTAAATATTTTTACTTCAAATATTTTTTGTGATAGTTTAAAAAGTATATTACATTTATTGCAGACTTCCAAAAGGGAATATTTATTATGCTTGCTAAAAGATATCAAAAATAAATTAATGCCAATAAAATTCCTTTTTTAATTTTGTTAGACAAATAATTCAAAGAGAAAAATATCAAAATATTTGAATTAGGGATTTTACTGTATTGTTTGGATTCTAACTTCTGAATAAATTTTTTTTGAAAATTATATCTTTCTGTGTGCAAGGTGACATTAAAAGCTATGAGCTGAGTTTCTTTTTAAATTTGCAGATTTCTATCAAATTTTGAATAAGCTTCATTTCTATGTCGGGATATGAGTGAACTCAATGATTTCAAGGTACTACATCATTAAATTCGCTGCACAGTTTTAGCATTTAAAGTATATATGTCACATTACTAATCTTGAACTTATCTGTCTTTGAAATAACCTGTTGACAGTCTTTTATGTTGGCATACAAATAAATACTGTTACAGAAAAGTGCAATAAGTTAGATGAATTTGATTTGTACTTCATTGATTTTATTGATTTCTAAAATTGTAGCTCTGTTACAAATTCTAAATTCATTGCCCAGCTTAAAAAAAATTCTAGCATGCTCAGTTTTTTTATACCATATTGAGCCTCTGAAAGTAAAAATCTGTGTAATCTTGGCCTTCACAGTCTTGAGTACATTTTATGGATGTTTCAGAATTTTATAAAATTAGGTGTTTATGATAATAACCATAATTCATAGTGAATACCATTTTTGTGGCTTGATTATTATTGCTTTTTGTTAATTTATTTATTTATAGCTACAATGGTTTTCTAAATACTTTTTAAGACTTTAAAAAAAAATCACATTTATTTCTGTATATATTTTTATGTTGTATTAAGAACTTTTATTTTGCATGTGAAATATTATTACAATATTTATTATTTAGCTAGAATAATATGTAATAAAAATATTGATTGCATTGCAGTGAGGAACTTGAAAAAACAGCACGAGCTTTAATTGCTGAAAATGGTTTAGAGGCTGGTTTGGCTTTCCCTACTGGCTGTTCATTAAATAATTGTGCAGCTCACTATACTCCAAATGCTGGTGATACAACAGTTTTGACCTATGATGACGTCTGTAAAATTGATTTTGGAACTCATGTTAATGGTAAGACAAGATTCGATGTCTCTAGACAGATTTATTCATTACGCTAGCTGCTCTTTTAAAATAACACAAACTTTTTTTTTTTAATGATGCTGGTTAAGAAACACATTTTGAGTATTTATCTAAAGCCTGGGTTAATACTTGTAAACTGAGTATTGTGTAAATAAGTGTTTGAGTGAATGGATGATAGATAGTGGTTGTATCCAGGTTTAGAATAAAATATTCTGGAACTTTAATCTGATGACAGTATAATTTCCAATTAATATGAATAGGATTAACAGTGAAATAGTAGTTTTTCACTCTTTGTTATATTTGAAAAAAATTCTTTGTATTTTGAAACTGATATTAAGGCTGATTTTATAGAGTTGAATGATCGACAAATCCATCTTGTGGGTAGACTGGTTAACAACTTAGAAATCTTGTAAGAACAGCCTTATTTTACTCTTTCATGAAATATTAATAATAGTTTGTTATTGGTTTATTTAAGCAAAGGGAAGAATTTAGTTTTGCTCCAGTTCATCTTACTGCAGAGGTTTTAAATCCTACTAGACATAGAAACAATTCTTAATTTTCTGACTTATTTTGGATAGTTTATGAAATTGAGCAATAAATGAACTTAAATGGTACTCAGCTGAACAGAGATTTTGTTCATTAGATTGGGAAAATGAGGATTGGGTTGGAGAATATTGTATATAGAGAAAATATGAGTCCAATATAATAATAACTCATAAATGCCGATACCTGTGCGATAATGTAGAATTGTTTAACTGAACCTGTTACATTTGCAATATTTAAAAGAACTTAAAGTAATTATTCTTTTGCAGTAAATGCATGGTTGATATTATGCACTTTGAAATATGAAACTATTTGATTTGTGAAGTATGGCTAATATCAAGTTAATGTATTAATTAATCTTTTATATATAAGTTACTATGCCACTGAGAAAACCGGGGAAACACAGGAAATTTGAAAATTTTCATAAATACCAGAAAATAAAGAATTTTATTTATTGAAGTTTTTTTTAATTATTTCCCATTATAAAGTGCAGATCATTAAATATTACAAGACTAAAAGATCATGGTCTTTGCTTCCAAAAACAAAAAAAAAGACTGTTCAGGATTATGTAATGCAAAAAATTCCAACTTTTCTCCTGAAAAGATTAGTCCAGTTTCGACTTTAAGACAGTGTTTGTTCCGCATAAGATCCCTGAATTCTCTCTGTTGAACATGTACAAGGCTTCTATAATTATGCAAAAAAAATTAGAATGCATTTCTCAGGTGGAAATGGCAACATTCAATCTTCAGACGAATAGTGATGGTATCTAGTCAGTCGTATGTGAATTTATTGAATGAGGAGTTTTATCATTTGAGAAATTATAAACTTATTCAAAGCAGATAAGAGAATTTTTTTAATGAGTTGTTCAAAATCCATATTTAGTATAAATTATATAGATAAAAAGTGAGTGAATCTTTGTTTTGCTTGAAGGAGTTTAAGAAGTCGTGTAAAATCCATTTGTTGCATTTTACTCACTTTGTAAGAAAATAATAAGCCTAACTAATATTGGAAAATAGGCACTTGATATTTTAATATGCTATTATTTCAAATAATGTTAAATTGTCTTCCTTTCTAGCTTTTTCCACTCCTTTAAATAATATTATTGTGATTAACATGACTGCTATTTTTGTATTTCTGCATATCTTGAACATATGTTCAGGAAAAACAGATTTTTTTTCCAGATTTGAGTGTCAACCCTTTTATATCCACAGTCTACTGTTAGTAACAAAATGTAATAAATTATGTTTTATAAAAGCCACCTTGTGTCATTTAAGTAAACTTCATTACATTGTGTAAATTCGTACATTATAAGATAGATATGAGAAATATTTTTTCTGATGTAATTTAAAAATGTATTGATTTTAAATCATTTTTCCAAAGATATTTCTATCAGATAAATACTAATTCATTAGATTTCATCTCATTTAAAATCATTATAAATACTTCTGCAATTTGAAATCTTTTTATTCCTTAATTTATTCTTCATATTCTTTGTTAATCAATATGTCTAATATCCTGCATGTTGAGAAATTACTCTGTAAATGAATTTGAAAAATAGCTGAAAGACTGGAGAATTATAGGTTTGAGTCCAGAAAATGTAAAACTTCTTAAGACCTATTTATAAACCCTGACCTGCCAAACATTCGATTAATTCATCAGGTACAAATGTTTTGTTGGTATGTTTGTTCTTATGAAGAAGAGATGCTGTTCCAGGGGGTTGTTCTAATAAAATTTTGATTATTTAGAAGGGTGTAATCTTATTTTTGTTTATTTATCAATGAGATGTAAAACTTATTTCAGTAAATTTTAAAAGCTGTCTTAATTAGCGAAAGGTATATTATTATTTATACTTTAAATTCTGCATTTTACTACAATTTTTAGGTCGTATAATAGATTGTGCCTTTACATTAACTTACAATCCAAAGTATGACAAACTTCTTGAAGCTGTGAGAGAAGCTACAAATACAGGAATTAAGGTAACTACTCTTTATTTGAATTCAACAATTGTGATTAAGCTCCAATTTCAAACATTTTAACTTTTTTTATATATAAAAGGAAAACAATCAAATTAATTTTAATATGTCATCTGGTATGCAATTTTATATTTTCAAATCTGTATAACACCTATTTTTCTAGTTTTACAAAATTTGATATCATACTTATAAGTTTTAAAGGTGCAGATTATTTTGGAAGATTGTTACACTTTAAAGTTTCTGTTTTGAAACAAGTGCTTTCATCCTGTGCTATATTAGAATAAAGTCTAACATTTATTTATATGTTTAGTTATTGTTCAATTGAACAGTTCTATTGCATTTTATTTTGACATTTGAAAGTGTCTACAGTTACTAGATGGTTAGTTAATTAAATTATCTAGATCTTTTCATCTGCATCATTGGTGATCTATAAAGCTGCAATCCTGCTCTAAACTCTTATTAAATTGAGATAATTATCATAGTTATAGCCTGAAAATTTTTCTCTTTATAGGATTCAATATATAATTTGATTTTATAGATCACTATTTTTAGTGACATTATTCATTATTAAAAGCAAGGAAAATTTTATTTTGATTTTTTATAGGAAGCAGGCATAGATGTTAGGTTATGTGATATTGGTGAAGCTATTCAAGAAGTAATGGAGTCATATGAAGTAGAATTGAATGGAAAGACATATCCGGGTACTGCTGTGTTTTTTTAATTACTCATGCTATGCTTCTTAAGCTTATTATTTTCAATCATTATCTGTGTGACCTTTGAAGTGATTATTTAAAATATATGCTATCTGAAAAATATGGCTACTCTTTAAAAAAAAATTAAAAACAAAGTTTTTTTTTGTGTGTGTGTGTGTGTTCCATGAAAAAAAAGAGAACAGCTTCGTTTTAGTGAAATTCAAAGCTTCTATGTACAATATTTGCAGATGAAATGTTAAGAAAAATAGAGGATGGTGTAAATTATCTACTTTACTGCTTTTAAATAATGTGCATTTTGCACATCTAGTTTTAAATAAGACTATATCAAATATGTGGATTAGAAAAATCTTCATACTGTGCTGGAGGAGAGTAAGCTGGTAAAGAGACAGGTTTAAAGTAAATTTTGGTGTGGTTTATTGCTCTATGAAATTGTTGACCTCTCTTTTTCCCCGTCTCTTTTCTTAAGTAACAGTTTGCTTTGACAATTATGTTAATATACTTGAAATTCTTGCATTTCCTTAAGTAGAGGACTTGCAATTCAATATTATTTTTCAGGAGATTATAGCATCATTGCATTTGAGTTTTGGAAGTTTGAGGTGTTATTTATAAAAATTTTTCCTTGTGATGGATAGAAAGAGGTCTTGTATACAGCCGATCACCCCGCCACCACTGAACGTAGCAGTATCAACAAAATTTGTTGAGATCAACGGAGGGGAAGAGGTCTTTCTTCTAGATGAACTTAACTCCTTTCCAGTCATAAGACTTTTGATTTCTTTCTATGGTATGAAATCATTGTTACCAGTCACTAAATCGAGACATTGATTAATTGAAGGGGGAGGGGTTGGATTGTGGTGATCATTCTGGGTGTTGATCCTCAGTATTTCATAGAACATGACCAAAAACCTTTTATAAACTCAGTGTGTTGCATGCAATAATGATGCACACATAGAAATTATGCAATAAAACATTACATACACAGAAAAACTTCGCTATTTTGTTTATGGAACATTAAAAAAAAACATTAGTGAATGTTTCTTTACTTGGAATTAATTTTTTTAAAGTGTATCCATACTTTTTGGTCACCCTATTTTTTTTCCCTTATGGTATTTTGAAATAGAATTTTGAATGTTTACAATTTATTATGTATGAAATACAATAATTTTTTTCATAATATTTAGTGAAATCTATTCGCAATCTAAATGGCCATCTCATAGGACAATATCGAATACATGCAGGGAAGACAGTGCCTATTGTGAAAGGCGGGGAACAAACTAAAATGGAGGTACGGGTTTTTTTTTTTTTTTTTGCTGTAACATAACATAATTTTGATGCATGTAATCTGATTATTTTCAATCTCAAATCCAGGTTTTTGAAATGTAGAATTGCTATTTTTTTTTCCTTGTTAAATTCTTGGTAATAAATGAAGATAATGCAAGTATAAATTTTCTTTTAGTATGCTATCCTGAATAATGTTAAATTTGTTGCTTCTTTGTTCTTCCCACTCCTTAAAACCGTTTTCCATTATTACTAGCACATGAGTCAATTTGCACATTTCCTCTTTTCTTCAATATATGTATAGGAAAAGGGAAAAAAGAAAGAAAACTGGATTTTTTTTTTCTTCCCCCTTTCAGATTTAAGTGATAACAACCCTGTCACAATCCCTTCACTTATTTAAACGTGTAATTTAAATGTCTGAAGAATTCAAGTTCTATTTAATTGTCTTTCCTTTTTTATAATTATTATCATGAATTATATATTTCTTCATGATCTTTAACATTGCAGGAAGGAGAATTTTATGCTATTGAAACTTTTGGTAGCACTGGTAAAGGCTATGTTCATGATGATATGGAAGTATCTCATTATATGAAGAATTATGATGCTGGACATGTTCCTTTGAGGTAATTGTGTATTATCTTTATGCAGAGTTCTGATTGTTTTATATATGTTTTTTTTTTCTCAAAATATGGATATTTAAAGAATGCAAAAAAAAAAAAAAAATTTAAAAAAAATGTTTTGAAATTAAATATTTTGCATCTTAGCATTGATTATTTTCTGATTTTTACTGTTGTGTGTAACAGATATATCTTTAAAAATTCTTCATCATTTACATTAATTGCTGGGTATCAAAATATTATACAGATGTAGCATGTGTGAAAATCTTTCAATGCAAATTAGAATTCAGAATAAAAATTTAGAACTAGGATCGTCACTTCTGCAAACCTTGTAAGTCAATTCAGAAGAATATAATTGCAGCTGTTTTAATTTTTACACAATTGTTTTTTAGAAGGTTACTAACAATTTTAATTTGTGTGAAAATCCTGTAAGGAAAAGAAAAAATCATCTTAACTAGATACATCTGTAGGGACAATGATTGAATAGGACAGGTTTTTTCAAGGTTAATTTCAAAATCTGGTGCCCTGTTTTCCTATTCTTTTTGACAAAATATTCTTTGAGCTTTGTGAATGAGTTGACTCTTGATATTCATTGTGTTGAAATTTGTTTCTAGTATATATATATATATATATATAATTCAGATAATTAACCATTTTTCATTTCTTTTAAAAAATGTTGTGAATTTCTAAGACAAAAGTATGGGAAAAGTTTAATTTTCTTTTGTTAAATCTCATCAATGTTTATAGAAGCAGTTTTTATTATATTCTCTTTTAGTTGAATAATTTCCTTACAAGCTTTGACATTTTCAAAGAAATGCAAGAAAAGTATTTTTCACATTAAATAATTTGATTGTTTTAATATTTATTGATTGATTGATTGTTAATTTTTAGGCTAGCCCGATCCAAGCAGCTCCTTAATGTCATCAATCAGAATTTTGGGACACTAGCCTTCTGTAGGCGCTGGCTTGACCGCTTGGGACAAACCAAGTATCTGATGGCTCTTAAGGATTTATGTGATAAAGGAATTGTTGATCCTTACCCACCCTTGAGCGACATCAAAGGCTCCTACACCGCTCAGTTTGAGCACACAATCCTCCTTCGTCCCACTTGCAAAGAAATCATCAGTAGAGGAGAAGATTACTAAAAGAAGACTGTTAATGGTGATTGGCACCCTTTGTAAAAGATTCTTGTATAATAATTTTGTTACAAAGTGCCACTTTTCAGAGCTCATTTAGAATGGAAAATTTTCCATTATGCTTTGAATTGTTTCTCCCACGTTTTCTCCTTTACTCCAGCGGAATGCCAAATGTGGAATTAATAACAAAGAAAAAAGTACCTGTATCTTTTTTGATTTGTATTTTGAATCACTTGCTCAAAAAGTGTAATAAAAGGTTATTTACTGTTGAAATGTTTTGGATTTTTTTTTAATTAATATTTCTAACATTGAGGTTTTTTCTTTATTTATTATAGTTTTACTATCTTAATGTTTTATTTAATGCAATTTAATATACTGAATTTCCTTTAAAAATTTCCTTTTCTTTGTATTCAATTAAATTTGTTGATATAATGCTATTTGCTGCAGTGTGTTTGATTTGCAAGTCTTAATGCTAATCATCTTGATACTTAAATGATGTAACAGGGCTTCTTAACTTCATACATTGTAATTTTAAACATTCTATAAAATATAAACTATTTATAAATATTGAAAGCAGAATAGTTTGTTAATTTATTTATGTCATTAAAATGTGGATTTTTTTTACGTTGAAACTATTGGATTTTTTTAAAAATAAGTCTCAATTTTTTATTTAAATTGGAAAATAACTTGTGAAACGAATTAACAACCATTTAAGGAGACTGCTCAGTAATTTTGAGTGAGATTCCTATATTAAAAAACTTATTTTCAGTATTGCATATGAAATTGTTCTTAATCCATTTTTTCAAAACCATTTATTGTTGATACTTATAAGAAGCCCTGAAATGATTGAATGAATTCTGGGGTATTTAAATATTGAAGAATTTTATTGGTGGATTTCAGTTCATTAACTTTGAATATATGAAGTTTACTGCCTGGAAAGGGCCATTTTTATTCTATATTAATGTTGTTTGGTAAGCATTACCAGTTGGCTTGTAGAATGAAAGTTTAATATAAAAAGTTGATTGCTTGATTCATGCTTTGCTTTTTATTGATTAATTGCTAATATTACTTAGGTAGTATAACTTTGACTATTGGTGAAAAAAAATAAACTGCATTTGCAAAAATTTCTCATTTCCATATTTGTGCAAGGAAAAAAAAAAGTTAATTCTTGTTTTTTTATAGATTATTCTTAATTATATAAATAAAATATTTCCGGTAATTTGATATTTATATATATAAATATATATATAAGACTGCAGAAGGAACAAAATTTATTATTTCTTAAAATGTTTATGCCGTTGCTTCAGTTAAAAAGAAATTTTAATATTCATTGGGGCAGTATAGGATGTGTAAAAATATTCCTATTATTCGAGGGTGGATGAATTGCACAAATATATTTATTTATAAATCACTAGCGATATGAGCTTTATCAATTTTCTAGTAAATTTTTTAAAAAGACAACTATAATTATGGACTAATATTTATATGTAATCAACAGATGTATAATAAATAATTTTTTGTGTGTGGTGGGGAAATTGCTCGTGTGGATTTAGGAAAGCAAATATATTTATTGAGATCTAAAATTTTATTCTTAAAAATTTTCTGCAGCAATTTAAAATGATTTATTTAATTCAGATTTCTGATATTTTACATTTATTTCAATTTCCTATTCAATTATTGCTTTTATATTTCTGAAGTTGTCTTGTTTGATGTATGTTAAGATTTCCCATACTGTTTGTTATATTAGGAACAAAAGACAATTTTAAATTCTTTTTTGTTAACCTGACCTTGCAAGTAATATACTAATGGGTCAATATCTTTTCTCTGCTTTTTTTTTTTTTTTAATGAGGGATTTAGAAGAAATCCAAAAGGCTTAATGAGAATTTATTTTTCATCCTGCATCCCTTGTTTAAAATAGAAACTGTCTAAAAAATGTTCCATTGATATATAACTTTCATGGCCAGGTTAGCATTTAAAGAGTTAATCATTTATATTTTTCATTTTCTTTTAAATATGCCTAGACCTAGTAAATTATGAGGTTATTTCATATAAATGAATTAAATATACTGCTAAGAATAGAAGAATTTCTAGTCACTATTAGAAGTATAATTCATTATTAATATTTGAACTGTATACATTTGTTAAATTTTTTTGCATATCAAAAAATGTTTAAGAATTGTGTAGAGGTGGGACCTTTTATGTTTATTCTTTTTGTTGTGGGTGTTATAAATGTTGTACCTGCAAACAAATAGAATTTCATTCTCTCCATTAAACTTACTTTCTCTGCACTAATTCACCAACCTGAATTGCTTTACTTTCTTCTTATATCCAATCATTTTGTATGTGATGAATAGAGAAATTCTAATAAGGGGAGAAAAGGATAATAATTATACGTCTATTTGAATTAAAAATTAATTAGGATCACTTTATTTGAAGAGAGGGGAAAGCAGTTTCAGGTTGTTTTTTGAGTTTCCTCTAGCCTTGAATATAAAAATTAAAATTTATTGGGAATTTTGGTGAATTTCTCTTTTCTACAGAGTATATAATATAAGGAAAACTAATTATATTAATTTTAGAAAAAATTTCTCAATCCATTAATTTTTTTCTTATTATAGCTCCTGATGAGTTAAAACTTGCGGGCTGAAAAGCTATTTTTCTAAGTATCACAAAATGTATAAATTCACCTGTAAATGGTGATGCTAAAAACTGTAAATTATGGAAATGTTTGTATCCAATATTTCTTTATTGAAAATGTAAAATTTATCTTTGCCATAATAAAAAATTAATTGTGTTAATATTTTGAATATTTGTTGTCATTTCTTAGAGTTTTTAATAATTCAACCTTATTTACTAACTTTCTACATGATATTAGACATTTATATTAATCCATCGTTCACATCAATAGATTTTTTATAAGTAGAAATCCAGTTACATTATGGACTAAAGGTAGTAAATCCTTAATCAAAATGGGAAGGGAAAGGAAATTTTTGTATTGGCGACATTTTCTTTTGAATGATATAGAGAACTATTAGGTCTTTGACCCTATCATGAAAAGATATTTGAATCTTATGCTACTTGCATCATTTGTCACTTTTGGACTTCAGTTATAGATTTAATTCAATTCCATTATTTCTCATTACTATTTTTAGTTGCAAATTCATTTCTTAAGTGGGTTATAGGGAATCAATTTATAATTTCATGTATGTATTGAGGAGATTCTTCTCTACAAATTTGTATGTACTCATTGGTGCAGAATTTAAGATTACATCCATACATTTATACTTGTGAGTGAATAATTGGTAGATGTGATCTGAAAGTTTTTACTTTCTTGAGTCCAGAATTTTAATGATAAGAATGATGATATATCAGAGATGATACTATCCTTCATTATTAATAATCTGAATATTGTACGCAGTTTTATGTATTCATTGGTGCGGAATTTAAGATTACATACATCTATACTTGTGAGTTAATATTTGGTAGATGTAATCTGGGAGTTTACTGTCTTAGAGTCCAGAATTTTAACGATATATCAGAGATATATCATCATTAAAATTGTCCTTCATTATTAATCTTCTGAATACTGTATACATTCGGGAATATTCTCAAGTTTTTCAGAAAACATAACCGGCCGCGGTGGCCTGGTGATAAGGTCACGGTTCATGAGTCTTAGAGTTCTAGGTTCAAGACCCGATTCCACTGAAGAACCGTCTTGTAAGAGGGTCTGTTGCAAACTAAATCCGTTAAGTCAAGCGTCCTGCCGTTGGTGTGGAGGAGGGGGAGAGCAGTTCCTGTATCGCCCTCGTCATCTGAGCGAGATTCAAAAGTACAAGATCTTTTCCCAAATGTCCATAGTCACTTTAAAACGTGTTTTTTTTACTAAATTAAACTGAAAATATTACCTTATTGAGTAAAATTTTTCTATGTTTGTAAATAGTCTAGAGATGATAGCTATATAACTTATCTAATTATTTACATTCATTGCTCCTTGTCTAAACGTTTTACAAATGATAAACAAAAAAGGGGCAAGCGACTGTATGAAATTATGTGAAACATGATTTTTTAAAAATAAAAAATCACCTTTTTGTTTGACTAATTCTTTTAAAGATTAAATTGTTTGGATACATGTTCTGATTTGTACGTATGTGTAGCACATTTATGTCCTGAATTATTTGAAACTATACAGGGTGTTTAAAAAAACGTAGACAAAATGACATGGTAAATCCGTCGTACAACAAGGATTAAAAATCGCATAGGAACAGAGGTTCACACCTGCGATCTGGAGCCGCTACAGGGAGTCTAAAATAATATATAATTCAAAGATAAGAAACGAAACCATTGCAGATTATTTTATTGATAATTACTCGCTCACATGTGAATAATGGATGCCAGATGTTGAACCTGCAAGAGATGCTCAAAGTTTTGGCCACATGCATCGAAACACGGCTGGCATCTACGTTGCATGGAACGGCGCACCTGCTCAAAGATACCTGGTGTATCTCGAATACATTCTGTTGCCACAACAATTCGTCATACGAAGTTGCAACAGGTGTTTCATACACAAATACTTTAAAATATCCCTATAAGAAAAGTTCAAAGGAGTTAGGTCTGGGGATTGTGGTGGCCATGCGATTGGTATACAGCGACCTATCCAGCCGCTAGAAAAAGTAGTTTGCAGATATGCTCTGACGTCTGTGCTGGAGCTCCGGCGTGTTGAAATTCAATGCATCGACGAATTGGCATTGAAACATCATTCAGCGTTTCTGGCAAGACCTCTTGCAAGAATGTTAGATTAAGGGAACATTTAAGTCTTTCTGGGATAATGTACGGAACAAGTAAACAGTCTCCTACAATGCCAGCTCAAAGTTAAACGAAAAATTGGCTCAGCTACGCCCTCTCGTGGTTCTAGCTCCCTCTACAAGCGTTTGCAACCCTCTATTCCTGTGCAATTTTCAATTCCATACCACATAAATATTTCTCCTGCCATCGGAAAGTGGCGTATGCAACAACAATAGAAACTTGCATATTTGAACTTTCTTAATAAATTTTATTTTTCAAAACAAATTACAGCGTTCATAGATATGTTTCATTTTTTGAGCACATTTAATTCACTTACTAAATGCATTGTTAGAGAAACGCAGCTTCTCTGTGCAATATTCTATTTATAAATACATCAAAATATGCTATTCACAACCAATGATGGCAGCATGTAAAATATTCTGTATCTTCATAGCACTGCATATTGTGATGAACCTGTAATTTTGCTTCACCACACGAATAATGTCATCATAAGAAGACTGATTTGTATTGGATACTGATCAGGTATCGCATCCGAGATTCTAGAGCTTGGAGACAAAATGGAAAATTCTCAAAACTTTGGGAATTTTGTCGATCCGTCCATTAGAAACCGAGATACGTCCTGATTGACCCATAAGTTTCTAGCTCTGCCTCCCAGGAATTATAAAAGGCTGGCACTCTCAAACTGGGGTGGTAGTGAATTGGACATGGTGAATTGTAGTCGGAAGTCCCTAGCAAGTAACGGGTCTTCGAGAGAATAGCGAAGCGACGGCGGAGTGCCGAATTGCTGAGTGTAATATCCTGTCGTGAAAAGTAGCCAATTGTATGAAGCAGCTAAAGCGAGAAGAGACCGATTTTAGTGTTTCAGCTCTCTGGAGAGATCATAGAGCGAAGCTCTGAGGATTCCTTTCCTACTGAATCTTATCTGTCTGTTTTGTGTGCTGTGGACGTTGTTATTACTTGTGGGCTACCGTCGTTGTTGTGCGCTGCTGTGTTTTCGTCTCAGTTGTATATAGTTGTCCTCTGTAAATATTTGTCGTCTTTGTGCTGTCCTATCTTCGTATGAATAAATGTCATTGCTTTTCTACAACAGGACTATTCATTGTTTATACACCATACGCCCACTACAGGACTGCTCACTGTTTAATACCATACACGCATTACACTAAACGAACCCAACAACGATGAAATCCATTACAATATTTTCCATTCTTTCTGGACTAATTCAGTGCCGCTCACTAGAGAATCCTGAATCCTCCGTGTATCTTCTTAAGTGTTAGCCAACGTAATTTTCCAGTTTGGTTGTGGATTCTCGTACTGGAAATTGTTTTGTTGGTCATACTTGGAGCAATACATTTCGATTTTCTGAGAAGGAGGGTTTTGAGTCTAATGTATCCAGAGTTTAGTTTAGTTATATTAACGTTCCGTTTTAAAGCAACACGAAGACTATTTTGGGACGGACCTCGTTATTTTGAGCCATGGTCAGAGGACGAGGACGACACCTGAACTGGCACCCCCTCTCTACACCACGCCACACTAGCGGGAGGACATTTGGCCTGACAGATTTAGCGTGCAAGAGACGACGGTTCTTTGGTGGAATCGAGTCTCGAACCTGCAACCCTCCGGTTCCGAAGCCGAGACCTTACCACCAGGTCATCGCGGCCCAATGTATCCTGAGAAAGGTTGACTTCTAGAATGGCTGTTATGTTATGCTCGATTATCTAGCTGATTACATTATGTGGCACTACATACCTCTTTTTCTTCAGAAAATCATTCATAAGCTAGCTTTACACACTGAAAAAGTATTTTTCAACAACTTTCCGGAATGTCACAAATATCCATGTCAAGACATGAAATAGTTTGTTTGAGGTCTATGGTGTGTATTTGGTAATGCTTCAAATAAATTAGAAAAAGGGGGTAGTCGCCTGATATCATTAAGAGAAGTAATAAAAGACTCAAATCAAAATTTTATGTTTCTAATCATGAACAGATAAAACTGTTTAAAGTGCAGAAGGGTAAGCCATACTACTGATTCTTCGAACCCACCCGAAGGCACACGGAAAAATATTGAATGACTGGATATTTGTGACAACAGGGGGGGAGCAGGGGGCAACAGCAACACTGGCGGGAGCTGTGGTTGAGTACTAAGGGTCATCACCGGTCACAGTACAGCCCTTCCCTTAGGAAGGGCATTCTGTCATCGATGGAAGGAGCAGGATCCCCCATCTTTTGTGTACCCACCGGGTTGACGAAATCCAACCACCATGCCTGAAGCATCTCAACCTCAATTACGAGGTGCTCCTCCCAGGAGTTAGTGCAGAAGGGTACAAAAGTTTAGAATAAAATCCAATAATTTTTAAAACTCGAAAATGAGTTTAATTTTACTCAAGTAAGATGATCGCACTCAAAGGACATAAACGTTGGCAAAAAAAATGTGGGCATTTAATATATTTAAGTTTTGTTGTTATTGGCTATAGCTAGGATCGAACTCGCGATTTTATGGTTCATAGCCAGATAACATGCCCACAAGACTAAAAGTGATCATTCAGTCTTTAGAATGTTATCTGGCTTAGTAAGCTTCCGCAAAAATTTTACACCCATAGTACATCTACAATACGGACAAGAAGTAGTTAACATGACCTCCCTTGCAAATGTAAACATTCTATTTCTATCAAAATAGTAACTTTTCTACATGTTGGAAGGGCAGTAGCAGATTCTGAGCTATTTTTAGGTGAATCTCAATTCAATCAGGAAGAAAAATGTTCTAATTTTGTTGAGTCGAAGAAAGGATGCTCTTGCACGGACAATGGCTCATTTATACAGTGTTTTAAAACGAAGATGCACGCAGTAATTTATTAAGCCTGTTGTTCCAGACACAAATAGTGAGTTCAGAATTTCCAAGTTCGTCCCCAAATAGCCCTTTTGTTGTTTCAAAATGAGACACCAATGTAATTAAATTAATTCAGATAATGATAGTGTGGATAAAAGAAATTTTGAAGATAATATATATTTTTATCTTCCCCATGAGCCATCGGTGGCTTAGCAAACATAAATGAGCCTCGGTGCATGATATTATTTTTCTTTCCTTTTTCATTTTTGTTTCGTAACATTTCAGAACATTTTGATTTTCTGTATTAGATTTGAAATAGATACTATTTTCGACCACGGATTATTGAGCGCGAATGGCATCTTTGATGCGTGTTATATACCCTATCAAAGTTTCAAATTAATTATTTTGAGACATCCTTATATATATATAAATACTAGCAGGTACCCGGCGCGTTGCTGCTGAAGAAAAAAATAATATTAAGTGCAACTAATCAATAATTGGCAACTTTTCTTAGAAAATAGAAGTTAAATAACATTGAATAAATATATCTATTAATTAGAAATTGATTATTAAGTTTTACTATTTTGTTGCAAAAAAAAAAAAAAGATATTTTTAAATCCTGGGAAATTTTCTTCTTTTTAAAATAACCCTCTAAAAGTACTTTCCTAAAAATTATTTTCGATTGACTCATTAGTAACAATTCAAAGAAATGAAGAAAGTATATTTTCTTGAAAGAATTATCCTTTTAATGGAAGAGAAGTTAGAAATACTATAAACAAAGAAATACGTGAAAAACAAGGACTAATCGCTTGATTGTTTCTATTTTGATACACGCGGTAGACAAAAATAACATGAGAGAGCGTTCTTCATTACAAATGAATAATGGCCTATATGATCTAAATAGGGGATATTTGTATTCAATTATTCTGCCTGGCCCTCATGTGAAAGAGAAAAACTCAATATCTTATATGCGTAGGTGTACTCTTTATTGACGATGACGCAGTAAAAACAGAAAACGTCCTTAATTCGTGGAAGAAATATTCATCAAAAGAAAGCAAAAATTAACGAGAATATTCTATGAAGTCATATCAAGTAATTTTTACATTACCTGGAGAATATAAAATTATTTAAAAAAATGAAATTTACCGTCACAAATTTAAAGTTATCATGTAAGAATATTATCTCGTATTGTTAAGTTATTAGTTGTCTTTATTAATTCCGGTCATTAACTAGTTTAAACCGGTTTGAAACAATCATGTGACTTCCCTATCCCTCCTCTCTTTTTCTGTCACTCCTTATATATATATATATATATATATATATATATATATATATATATATATATTCATTTTCAATTTTCGTAGGCGGCAAACAAAATTTTTTTAAATTTTGGGACCGACCTCGTAATTTTGAATTGTGTTCAGATGATGAGAACGACATCTGAGCTGGCACCCCTCTCTCCAAATTTCCACACCACTCCAGCGGAAGCGTTTAACCGGGAGAGTTCAAATATGTATTCGAAATCAGGCGTTGCCTCTAGAAAAAATCGAGTTTGAATAAATTTAAGATTGTTGTTTCTGATCGCACTTGCCATTGACTATCCCACTGACTAAAGAGCCACAGAGATTTAATCCGAATATTTTGCGTCTCTTGTTTTTTAGTAGCCCCATCTAGCGTCAAGAGTTAGTTACTTTCGTGTCACAACCCTTTTTACGCAGTGGACTTCATTCCCTCGTCCACAGATCGTAATTTAAACCTGGATCAGTGAACGATCACCTCTAAACCAGTACTATCAGTGGTATTACTCTCGAGGACTTTGAGACCATGCTAGATTTATACGCGCTTCAGCTACTACTACCCACAAAGACGGCGATGTAAGCCGATAGGGTGCGCCAAGTGCTAGGGCCAAGTTGTTGTTGTAAGGCCACTTGGTCAAACCAAGCCGAATTAGCAGAGCTGTTTCGATTAAGGCAGAGGTGTGCGCCTCTGGAAAGGACGACTTTTTTCGAACACGCATGTCACAACCCGTTTTTAGGGGGCGGTAGACTTCATTCATACACTCATTCATCCATCCATCAGCAAGTCAGAATTTAGATCCAAATCAGAGACCGATTCATCCCTGATTCAGTACCCCCAGAGGTATCGTTTTGTTATGGGAACTTGGAGTACTTTGAAGTTACGAACTATTTAACGCTCCCCAACTGCCCTTAACCAACACGGCGGTCTTTGGACTAGACGAAAGCAGAACCCGTGACCTTTCGGTTACGAGACTGACGCTCTACCAACCAGGCTATCGTGGCCCCGCTAGTGCCAAGTGTGTGACTTTGACACTCACGCATCTCTCATTTGCTTGCACAATCCCTTTTGACTGTAGAGCACATTCACACACCTCGCACTTAGAACAGGGGAAGAACAGTCATGCCCGAACAGCGACTCGAAACCAGGACGACCAGATCACAGGAAAGATGCGCAACCCCTACGCCAGGAAGCCGACTGATAAAAATGTTATCCACGTTACTCTTCGGGAAAAAAAAAACACCCCTGAAACCTTAAGCAATGGCATGAAGGCCTCAAACGCTCAAATTTTTATTTTCCGTGTCCCTTTCACACGTGCGTTTTGTAATATACTGAAAAAAATCAACAATATATTTTGGATTCTATTGTTTTAGGTGGCAGATCGAAATCAAAATTTGAGACAAAAACATAGAGATTTGACAAAAGAAAATTGTACGTGAAATGTGAAAAATCAAAACTTTCTTTTGAGTGCTTAGTGTAAAACTGAAATAGGTTGGCACTTTTGTTACTTTTTCAGTGCGGAAATTTGTATGACTTCATGTAGCCCTTTCTACAAACCATATACGCGTGGCATTATACACGACTTTATTCACAAATGTGTCACCGTTTTAGAGCCTCATGTAATGTGAACTTGTCCAGCATCCTGGCATGAGGGATAACATCTTTCCCTTTATCTGAACGTCCCGGGTTCGAGTCCCAGTTCGGGCATGGTTGTTCATCCTCTGTGAGATTTGTGAACGTGTCCTCCTGTCAAAAGGGGTTGTGCAAGCGAATGAGTGATGCATGAGTGGAAAAGTCGCACTCTTGGTCCTAGTTGACGCTATTGAAGCAAGAGACGCACCCTTGACTTAAAAACGCTGACTTCGCAACATCGGGCTTGTCCAATAGCAAGTGCCATAAGAAACAACATCAGCTTGAGTTCTTATTGGTTATAGATCGAGTCAAAAGTTCGATCAGCCAACTACAATAGTTCGAAACTTTTTCTTTTTTCAGAGAGCTAATTTCTTTAGTAGATCTCATGAATATTTATTTTTTCGGTAATGTTCTTTTTGATTGATTTCAAGCAAAATCAATCACTAGATATTGATCATTTTTTTAAAAATTCTCAATTTTTCAAAGAGGATTTTATGCTATTTCCATAGTTAATCATTTTTTTTTCCAAAAGTATTTGCATTCAATTCCTTAATAATTTGAGATAAAAAGTCAATATAGATGGATGCCTTATTCTTCTTTCGTTTGATTTCGGTACATAATTAAAGCATTCCTTCAGAATTTTTAAAAATTTTATTTTGAGTTATAAATTTTAAAAAACTTTGTTGATTATGTAAATTAGTTGTCTTTCAAGTATTGCTTTTTAAAGCAAAATTTACTTTGAATGTAATAGATTTGCAGACGAAACTCATTTGAAATTTCCTGTACTTTTTCATAAAGCATCTTATTAAAACATATTCTTTGAATTAGCTTTTCATTAAAAGTGTATTAAATTATGGGATGCCAGTTAATTAATGTTATGGAACAAAATTATCGAAAAACATAAAGCATTTGTTAGAATAAAAATTATACTTTAGTGCAATTTGACGCTTTAGAATGTATTAAAAATAAACCTTTGTTTCTTGTTATATATTTTATCTATAGTAACAAGGTAATTTTTAAAGATGTACTAAACTTACTATTTTGATTGCCATTTTAACCTCACATATCAGAAGTTACTTACTTTGTTTAAAAGAACAAAAGAATAAATTAAAGTTGTTTCTATTTGCATTGGTGTAAACAAATAGACAATGTTTCACATTTTACTGATCGCAAGAGAAACGCATTCCCTGTTTGTATGGTTGCCATGACATCTCGGTCACGTGATCCAGTCTAGCAACCCACACGCGGCATTAGCCATGGCACTGCACAGGCAGTTTAGATTTTTCGCGCTCAATTAGCCGGCATTTCGAACGAGCTTTTAATCAATTCGGGAGATTGCACGTCTCGAAAAAATTACAGCGTTTACATCGAATTCTACTAATTGCTCCAGTTACAGATGGCCCCTAATTCAGAAATATCATTTAAATTAGCAATTTATCCTGAAAAGCTCTATACAGGGAAATGAATACTTGTTGTTTAGAATCTAAAAAGATTTTTAATTGAAAAATTATTCCGATTTGATTAAATCGACGAAATTTAAGGACGACTTTAAAGAATTTTTTAAAAAATTGTATCCATGCTTTTTAAAGATAATTCTCGAAGAAAATAATAGGAGTATCATGAAGACAAAAGAATGTATTACATTAATTTCATGGGGAAATCCAGAATTACCACCGGGAAGACTGGACAACAATGACGAAGTAATTAGATGAGGAGGTAAAGTTGTAAGATCAGATATTTTGGGTAAGTCACTTTTATATGTAATAGATCAACTCTTTTTTTGGAGAGCAGAGAAACAAAACCAATAATTATAATTGATTTCCCTTTTAAAAATAATTATAGTAATTTATATATATATATTTAAAAGGCTTATGTGACTCAAATAATCACGGTTACTGTAATCATTTTGAAGTTTTATACACCTACATTTCACTTGGTTTATAAAGATGTGTATAGTTGTAATATAATTGTAATAGGGTTAAAAAAATCTGGATCAAAAGTTTAAATTCAATTTTCTTTTTTCTCTAAAAATTTTCAATTGAACCTTTCTGGGAAAATATTAAGATAAATTTAATTTTATGTTTATAAAATTACCTTTAAGCAAAATGAAGTAAATCTGAAATAATGTAAATATTAAAATAAATAAACATAATAAATAAAAATTCAAAAATCTCAGATTTTGAAAAATTGTACTCAAAACTAATCGAAGATCGACTGCTCTTTAAATGCGACATTTAGAAAAGACAAACAACTTCATTTAACGAAAACTTTTTAAAGTTTGGATTAAATAAAAAAAATTAGTTGATAATTTCTGTAAGAAATACTATGATGCAAAAAATTATTCTTTATTATTTTAAGAAATGGCAGAAAAAAAAGTTAATGATGTGATGTGTGGAAATCTACATACACCTTTAAGCTACCATAAAAATTATGTAAACTACTGCTCCAGTACGATTATCGACATTTTATTTAACGCATAAAGTTGTCACGAAAACGTTTTGCTAACGGATCAGTTAAAAATAGTTAAAAAAAAGATCGATATAAAATATCAATTTTTACACGGGTTAGCAAAGTAATATTTATGTATTAGGCTATCTATAATTATATGTAATGGCAGAAATATTGATATTTATACTTGATTCTCGTAATGCGTTTCTAGTATTTATAGAGAATATTATAAAAACTTATGCATTTTTTATTTTTTTATATTCCTATTTTTAATTCTCTCTAACACTATATATTTTGTTTAGTGTCAAGGGATGTTACCATATATTTCTGAAAATGTATTATAAGAACATTAAAGTGGTAATAAATTGGAAAACTGCATGTGTGATAAAATTTCAGATTTTAATTTTTAAGAAAGTTGACGCATTAAAAAAATTTATAATGAAGGGGAAATATTTTAAATAAACGACCTGATTCATTGCATAATTTTTTTTAAATATTTTAAAGAATATTTTAATTTTAAGCAAGTAGACAAAATCTGTTTCCATGATAATTACAAAATGTTTCTAACATTTAATATTGAAAGAATGTACCCGCCTTCTATACTGGTTATCATAGTTTTCGATATTTAAATTACATGTATTAGATTAATACTTTAAAAACTTTGCAAAGAATGCGACGATTATTAAGTATTCCCATCCATTGTTTTAAAGTATTCGCATCCAAAACTGTTCTAGATACGTTTCCTTTTCATTCTTATGTAAATAAAAATACGAATAATGTGCCCGAAATAAAATTTGGCATCTAATTGGTACTTTAAATAAATTCACAGCTTAAAAGGCTATACAAAAATAATTATTGTCAATGGAATTAAATCCTACAATTGCGATTTAGTATAAATAAACATTCCTAATAAAGTAAACGAGAACAGAGTCATTACAGTTTATGAATATGAGAATCTTCATTGCTCGTTTCGCTTTATATCTCTCAATAAATGAATTACGAATTTTTATGTATCTTTAGTAATGAGAAATATCAAAGTAAAATATATATATACTAGCCGCCCTTGGCGACCAGCTGGTTCGCCATGAGTAATGCGTTCTAAAACTTTCAATTAAGTCACATATTCATTAGCCTTGAAGTAATTGTGCGGGCATTGATTGGCCTGAAATTAAAAATATTTTTTTCCGTGATGCTGCCAAAATATTTAATATTTTTAAAAAACTTATTTAATATGTTTTTTTTTAGCGGAAAAGGAAAACAAAATATTGAATAAAGATTTAGATGTTGCAAACGATTATAGATACCTTGGTTTTGCATTTATTTTTTTAGAAAATATCACATTTTATGATGGAAAAAAAATTATTGAATTAATGATACAGATATTGCAAACGGTTAGAGAAATATGCCATTAAGTCGAGATTTCAATGCATATCCTGTCTAAATTCAAGCAGGTTTACCATAAATAAAGATATATATATTAACGGGTCTCGTTTGATAACACAAAACGTCTATGAAGTTAGTCAGAAAACAACTTAGAAAAAACACATAATAATTTTTAACGTGCAAAATCTTACTTCAATTTTTTATATTTATAATTAGGCTTTCTAGTGAGATACAGTAAAATTGTATTTCGATAATAATAAAGGAAGTGAGATTTTTTAAAGCATTCAGTCAGCAGAATTAATTCAGTCTCTTAATCAGATGACAAATTATGTTTGGGATAATTAACCTTTTCGCATAGAGTGACGAATTTGAATATCGCATCGAATTACTGAATTTGTAAGTTTGCAAAATGAGAGTATTAAGCAATTTAAAATGCCAACATCACATAAAAGTGCATCAATATCCGAAATACCCATATATTATAATAGAAATTGAAACAATAAAAAATAGTTCCAAATAGGATGCGTCATCTAATTAAGTAAATTTGGATGCCAAGAGAATAATGTTATTTATGAGGATGAAATATGAGATTGAAAATGGTACGCGCAATTCTTACGTTTATTACATTCTTTCTTAAATTAATTGAAACCTTAACTTAACTGCAGATGTAAATATAAAAAAAATATCTTTCCGATTCTCCATTTGAACCAGATATATATGAAGAACTGGGGAAATTGTATTGAAAAAATAATCTAAAGAAATTACTTACAGTCACTCAAAAAAGTATTAGAATACTTGGCACAAAGCTATTTAGCACATTAAAATAAAAACAAAATGAATTAAGAATTATTTTAACATATAGTATACAATTTGTAAGTAAAATTTTATTAATATTTTAAAATTATAATTTGATCTAGCTTTTCAAATATAATTCAAAAGCAAATAGGAGTCAAAAAGTATTGAGACACTTTAAAAAGGAGAAATTTAACAAACATATAGCACATCAATAGAATTAAATTACCACCTTTGTTTTAGACATTAAGCATTTTTTAGATTTTAAGCATGAAAATTTCAACATATAAAATTTTTTATAGAAAAAAAAATTAGTGAGAAATAAGGATATATTTGTTGATGTGCGAAATATTCCGTCTTTGGAAAAATGGAAAGTCAGTTCATCATATAGGACAGATAAAACTGAATAAGTCTACTGCTTTTAACACTACTCACAGGTTCAAGAAAGCAAAATAATATTGAAAACAATTAAAGATCAGGGCATCCAAGGACATTTAATAAAAGTGAAGAAGATAAAAGTGAATCAAATAAATAAATTAAATATAAAATGTTTAAAAATAAATTAAATATAAAGTATTTAATAAAAGTAAAGGAATGTGAAACAAGTTTATTTTAATTTAAAAACTAGTGCAGTAAAATTGATTCTGCAATGTAAAATTAAGCTCCTAAAATCTGCAAATCCTGAATCTGTTATAAATATTTTAAGAAAACATAAAGATGATGGTAAAGTGCCTCAAAGACAGCTCTACATCAACAAAAAAAATCGACAAGCTAGGCTGGCATTTGTTAAAATGTATGTAAAGCAGCCAAAAATATTCGGAGGAAATGCCCTTTTTATTGATGAAGGCAGGTATAAGACTTTTGGATCGGACGACAAGCTAAAAGCGACAAGTAAAGCAATGCATGTCAAAAATTTAAAGCCTACTGTCAAATATAGAGGTGGCAATTAAATAGTCTGGTGTGTATGGCAAGCACTGTTGCCGGATACTTTACATTTACATTTAGGTACATTTTATTGATGGAATAATGAATAAATATGTCTATCTAGACATTCTCAAGGGAAATTAGAAGCAGAGTGAAGCTAGCTGGGAATCTCAGGACCCTTTAAGATAGTCGAAGATAATGGCTGAAAATGTATTTATAAGTTGATAGTTACAAGTTAGAGGGGAGGAGGCTCTACTACTGTCTTAATGTTACTAGAACTCCTGCAAAAAGTTCTGACATTAATCCCATTAGGCATATGTGGGTTTATTTGCAGAAAAAAAAATTATATAAACATCAAATTTCTAACAAGAAGGAATTAAGAAAACATTTGGTTATAGAGTAGGCCAAAATCAATGGATCACTTTGCAAAAAATCTATCCAACCCATGCCAAATAAGCTAGATCAGGGCTTCTTAAACTTTTTTATATAGCGACCCCCTTCAAGCTTAGGAAATTTTAAACGACCCCCTTCTCCCTATAATGAAATATATATTAACCGTAGATGTAGATGTAATATCGCACTATTTTACAATGTAAATAAAATAAGGATTAAAGAATACGTACCCATTCATTTCACATATATATAATTGAAACGTTGACGGGATATCGGTCGTAATAAAACACAATAAATAGAATGACATAAAATTATATATATATATTTATTCAATAGAAAAAATAAACTTTTGTAACAATTTTTTTATAAGAAAACATAAAACTACATCTATATATTCAATAGAAAAAATAAACTTTTGTAACAATTTTTTTAATAAAAACATATTATTAACATCAAACAATATTAATGTGACGGATGTGATTGTTTATTTTTACACAAATAATTAAATCTAGGCTCAATTTGAGTTATTGCAGATCGTAATAAATTTTCAACGTTTATTAAAGTTGAACGGTATTTTGATTTTATGTAAGTTAATGTGGAAACAGGCTGATTCACATAAATATGTTGTACAAAATGGCAGTAATTTGTTCATTGCCATTTCCGATAATAGGGGATATTCTGATTTGATTTCTATTCAAAATTCATGCACAGGCACTTGAGAAAATCTGAGTCGCAAGGTAGTATCACTTGTTAATTCGGCAAATTCTTCTTGTGCTTTGAAGTTTAAAAAATTAATTTCTTCCATTTCAATTGAAAATGGATTGCAAATCCATTGTTGTGTATCGATATCATTGGGAAAATACCTATGCATGTAAACTTCCATATCCTTCAAATGATTAACTATAATTTTTGTTATAGGAGTATCTTTTTTTGAAATATTGTTACTAATTATATACTCGCCAGTAAATGGAAACATTTCGAGCGATCCACTTTCCACTCTGTTCTTCCATTTAAGAATTTTTTTAACAAAGGCCTCAAGTTTATTTTTTAACATAAACATATTAACGCAGACTCCCTGCATTGAAAAATTCATATCATTGATTTTATCAAAAATATCTGCCAAATAGCATAGCTTGAGAAGCCATAAATTATCGTGAAAATAATCGGCCAAATTAGAATTTTGCTCTGTTAGAAATATAAGAACTTCATCTTTTAAAGTTAATAATCGTTTCAAACTTCGACCTCTTGATAGCCACCTAACTTCAGCATGTAGCAATAAACTTGTATAATCCGAATCCATATCAATGCACAAATTTTTAAACAATCGACTATTAAGTGCTCGACTTTTAATAAAGTTAATGATTTTGACTGCATCAAAAAACACAGTGTTTAATTCTGGTGCAATTTTTTTAACAACAAGTGCCTCTCGGTGAATCATACAATGTGTAAATGTAATATGATCATTTCCAGCTTTAACAAATGCTGTAAAACCAAGATCTTGTCCGGTCAATGCTGCAGCAAAGTCCGTGCACACACCAACACAATTTTCCAATTTAATCCTTCTTTTTCAAAAAACTCATTTACTTTTTTATATATATCTTTTCCACGAGTATGACCTTCCAGAGGACGACAAAACAGTATATCTTCATGAATGCTTCCCTCATAAATATATCTTACAAAAAGTAACAACTGTGCTATTTTTGAAATGTCTGTCGACTCGTCCAGTTGTATTGCAAACTTTGAGCTGTCTTTAAGTCTCATAAGAAGCTGTTGAAATTGATCATTGCTAATGTCTGAAATTCTTTTGGACACAGTGTCATTTGATAATGGAATTTTACTAATTTCAGCAGCATACTGTTTTCCATGAACAATTTCAGACATTCTTATAGCTGCAGGTAGTAAAAGTTGCTCTCCAATAGTAAAAGGCTTTTTCGTTTTTGCTATCAAATACGAAACTTCATACGATGCCAATAGATATTTATCATTCAAAGTAACATACTTCTCCAAAGTGTTCTTTTCTTTATTTGATGTTTGCAAAAGACGCTCAAAATATTCTATTGGCTTTTTTGATAACGTTGCATGTTTAGTATTCAAATGTCGTTGCAGTTTTGACGGTTTCATGCTTTCTGCAGCCAAAACTTCTTTGCAAATTAAGCACACTGGTTGTTCTTCATTGTTGTGAGAAGAGCATGTGAAGCCATACTGCAAATATGATTCGTCATATTTTCTTTTTTTTGTTTTGCTAGAAGTCGGATTTGAAGAACTGCAAGTTGGTTGTGACGGCGGGGCAGACTTATTAGTTGGAATTTTAATTAGCCATTTATCCATGATGGTTAAATAATAATAAATAATTAAACAAAATGTAGTTGAACTTTAACGTAATAATTAAAAACACCAACTGAAAGTTACACAGTAAATACACACATGTCACTACGAAGACAAAGCTGAGTCCAAACTGAAGTACAAACAGAAAAATAACTACACTCGAATCTTTACCAGTGCAATGACAACAAATTACGATCAGATCAACCCCGACGCATGGCGTGTTCAAAGTGTGCAGCGCACAAAGGCACCGTATCACAAAGACGGCGAAAAAGAAGCTTTCATTTAATTTTTTTTATTATTCTTTTATAAAAATAATATGCCGATTCGCCTAGCCTAGCTTGATTATGCTTCCGTATTGTATTTGTAAGCTGTAAGGCGACGCGGCGTCTGGGTACTTATAATCACTAAGTTATCTTGCAAACACTGACGCCGGCGGCCAGACATCAATGTCGAACGTTCAGTTGAAAATCGAGGAGCGCGTTGTATTTATTATTTTAAATGCTACTTCCATATTTTCATTTATAGGCCCTACATAACAGTTTTGCATTGCCACTTTTTTCAAAAAATAGTTATAATAAAACTACAATAGTATTTTGTATGATTTTTATTTGTATTTATATTTGTACGTAGTGTGTATACTAATTTTAAAATTTTATTTATAATGATTGAAAAGTATCAGATCTTTGCGACCCCCTTTCAGTAGTCTTGCGACCCCCAGGGGGGTCGCGACCCACAGTTTAAGAAGCCCTGAGCTAGATGAGGTCATAACAAGCAAGGGCGCCTCAACAACATATTAACATTAGACTCATAGTTCTCCGAAAAGTAAGTCTATGCATAAACAATTGTAGAATTAGAGAAATTTGTTTATTATTTTGAAAAATTAAATATATAATTTTTTTTAAGTTGAATTTTTCCGAAAAATTTATCGACATATTTTTACCAGTCAAAATGTAAGAAAATAATTAAATGAATCGAAAAACGGATGCATAGTATTAAATGGTGCCTGAAATGATACATCGGAGTGCTAAGGATTAAGGTTGCACTGTTTCTCTTAATCTATTGGAAAGTGCCCCAATACTTTTTTAAAGTAGTGTTTTTATTTGATTTCTTCTATTTTCAATTATAACCATAATTACATTAATATGAGAGTTTTATTTGAACTATCTTGATTAGAAAACATCAAAATAATATTTATTTCTTTTGTTTTCTTATTTCCTGTAAACTAAGTGGAAATTTGATTAACCTGACACTCAATATACTGTTAAGGCAAACAGGTTTAAATAAAGTAACAGATGGTCGGATGTAGTGTAATTTACTATTTAATTGTGGGTTAAATGCACGTCTCCATATAAGGAGAAAGTTTTATTCTAAAGCATTCTTTTTGTTCTGATAAGGAAGAAATATTTCAAAGTTAGTGTTAGCTGTTTCTGCTGCAGCCAAGTCCGTGCCGTTTATTAGGTGCAAGGTCGAGCAGCCAATAACGGCTTCAAGACAAAAAGATACCTAGCTCAACCCTTTAAAAAGTCTAAACGAAAAAAAAAATATTTCAATGTAGAACGACAAGTTTAACTTTTGATTATATCCACGATGATAGTGAAAATCTTTTAAAGCAAAAAATCTGCCAGTTCTCATGTCTGAAAATATTTGAGGGCTTATTAAACTTTAATGCAGTTGATGCCTATTCTATATGATGCCAAATTCTGTTGACAAATTCTTACCGTCAGTATGATTTTCTATAACTATTAGGAAAGAAAAGAACAGTTGATTTGGAATTTTAAAATTTTTCAAAAAAAAGGGGGGGGGGACTAAATTTTAACCCGATGTTATGAAAAGAATTAGTCATGCCATTGTTTTTTAGCTCAACCAAATTTAAGTTTTGTGATTCCAGTAACAGATTATTCAGAAGAAATAATGATAATTTTTTTAAGTGTATAGAAGTGATTGCAAAATTTGATCCTTTCAGTCTGTACATATTATTTGAACTCAAACTCAAAAATGTGAGTCTCAATACCATGAATATAAAATTTATAACTGAACAGTTTGGTTATCAAGGTTAAAGAAAAGATATACATTATGTTTCGGCAGGCGGTTCTAGTGATCGATACCTAGCAAAGTATCGATCAAACAATTTCAGTTTTATGCTCATTGAAAAAGCGACATTTCACACGAAAGAATACTCTGCTTTTTTTTGTTTGGTCTATTCAGTTGTGAGTTATAAGATGTTAAAAATGGAAGTCAACAGAGAGAAAATTCTGTACATATTACAGTTTTTCTTGTATAAACCGATTACAAAGACAGCGATTTAAGTCGATAGGACACGTCTCTTATTTTAGTAGCACCAACTTGTACCAAGAGTACGAATTGGTACTAAGACATCACGCATTCGCTTACACAGCCCTTTTGACAGGGAGCATTCACACATCTTACAGATAGAACAGAGGAAGAGCATCTATTCCAGAACCGGACTCGAACCCAGGACACTCAGATCACGGGGAGAACAGTTATTTTTTAAACGGGTAATGATTGAGGATGAGAAATGTCATATACGACAAATATTATTCGAAAATGATCGTAGTCAAAGCGTGGTGAAGCAACTTAACTGGTGGCCACAACAAGATTAATGTCCAAGAAGAATATACTGTGCATTTGGTGGGATTGTAAAGGAGAAATTTGTCACGAGTTGCTACCATGTTGCCAAAAACTAAATTTGGATCTCTGCTGTCAACAACTGATTCAAAAATTAAAACGGGAAATGAGATTACCATCTCTAATAGGGATCACAACTTGTGTGAGAGAGACATTAGAAAGCTACCTTTAAAACGGCAATAAGTCATAGAACAAAATGGTGCCTATTTGACCAAATTGATTTACCTATGATCAAAAGGGCCAAATATTCATCTGTCATACTTAATTATATCTCTGTTGCCAGAGTAGATATCAGTTTACATGGTGTATTTTATTTTAGAAAATATAGGAGAGTATATATATATATATATCATCCACACAAATTCAAATACATTTTTAAACCTTATAGTGGATGCACTTGATGTTAATAGAGTTTTTTATTTTTAATATTAATTAGTGAATTAAATTTCTTCCAGTATTTTCTATTTGGTCACCAAATTCGTTGCCAAATTATCGCCATGCTCTGAAATGACTGACGCGACACCCAATCATAAATAATATAAGATCATAAATAGAAATTAAATTAAAACTTTTCTATATATATTGCTTGTTAGACTTTAGTTCTGTAACAAATAGGATCGGTGTAAGATTAACAACATTCTTACTAAAGATTTTGCAAGAAAAAGATTGAAATATTGGTATTTTACCCGCCAACAATACAATAATAGTCCAAACATAAGAAAAAAGGAGTTTTGGATACGGACCAGAACTTTTTTCCTGCTGTGTTGTAATAATAGTTGGAAACTTGTCGGGAGTAATGCCGAGAAAAGCAATTTATTTGGAACATAAATATTTTTGATAGCTCAATAATTTTTTCGTCACCTCAATCCCATGTTCTACTTTAACTCATTCAATCACAATGGCAAATGTATCAAATTATTGTATTTTTATTAAACTAATAATTAAGTGAAAATATTAAGTAATTTAATAAACAAAAAGAAACACTTAAGAAGAATCATTATGCAAAATATTTTTGTTATTTTTATAAAAAATGGTTGTCCCAAATTAAATGTCATTTAATTAGGAAGTTCAGTGATTTATGTTCCAAAGGGTTAAGAAACTATGTTTCAAATTAAATACCGAAACTTTGTCAGATACAAAGTCAAATATTGGTAAGAATAAAATTTAAACTTTAATAAGAAAAGATGTTTAAATTTCTTTTCAAATAATCGAAAAAAACTTTGATATTACCAGAAAAATCCAGCCATAGTATCAAGGGGGGAAAAATTCTAACATTTACTTTTATATTCCTAGCAATTTGTTGGTACAAAACCTAAATAAATTTGATGTTATTATTGATAATAATTGATGTTGAAACTATTTTTTTAAATCCAAGAAATCTTAAAATTTTGGAAATAAATTTCCAATGGACGTGGAGACCCCCAACCTATACAAAACAAACTAAACTTGAGAAAAAAAACCCTGGAATGTTAGGCATTGAAATATCATAATTAAGCAAAAGTTTGGAAGAAAACCATATTATTGATTCTCCGTCCCATCCGAAGGCACCCGGAAAGACATACTAAATGATCGGACCACGGCTACAGCAAAACTCAACAAAGGGCCATCACCGACCACGGTACAATCCACCTTTTAGGAAGTACGTCATCGATGGGAGGAGCCAGATCCTACCCTTTGTGTACCCACCAGGTTGGCAAGATCCAACCACCATGTTGAAAGCATCTCATCTTCAATTACGAGGTGTCAACAGGGCTTGAAAGTTTGAAAGAAAAAAAATCTTATCTCCTCATTCAGATATTTTTAAAATTTTGTTATATAATTTTGTTTTTAATAAATATGCTGAATAAGATCAGCTCAATTTCTGTCAGTAATTTGAAGAAGAATTGAAAAATAAAAATCAAGGCAGCATAAATAATATAGAACCTATAAATGGATTGCAGTTCTTACAAAATTTTAGAGAAAACGCAGCATCGCCAATTGAGATTCTAAATTACATTTTCGTTATCAGTTTGATTCATTCCTTTGTAATATTTTTATTGCTACATGCATTTTATTAACGATTGCAATATGAGGTCACTTCAATTATTCAAGTTTGCAGAAAATCGTAAAAACATCTGAAAATTCTAAATTCCATTGAGACAGACGGTTCCATCCCTTGAGTAACACGAGAACTAAGTATTGTCGAGTTCTTTTGGCACCAATCGAACAAGGATTTTTTTTTTTTACCACTTGATAGTCGATGTAACTTTAAATTCCCCCAAATTGGAGTTGCATCCTTTTGCAGCAAAACCTTCAATTCCAATTTCAGTTGTTCAAGAAATTGGAATTGAAGGTAGCTGAAAATGAAGAATGATGGATTTTAGATCCAGCTTTCTTCACTTTCAGCTTTAGGTTAATTCGCAAGGTTACTCTGTGTTTGATGAACATTCCGCTTTTTAATGACATGTAGGCGATATCGATTAATATTAAATAATATTCGTTTCGAATAATTATTGAAGATCCCGAATAATGTTCAATTATTTCCAAAACTGAAAACAATATTATTTGGGATCAATTAAAGAATTATTTGAAAAGAAAGATTATAAGATCAATTATTTGGATGAAGATAGATTGAAAAACCTTGCTATTATTTTTATTGAAAGTAATATCCTACAAAAATTAGATATTTATTTATGTATTAATTTGCTAAAAACGAAATTCGAAAAAATCAGTAATTCAACTCCAATCAAATCCGAAGACAAATTAAGGTAATTTGATATTTCTGAATTAATAAAAAAAATATATTATTTGTACATCTACATTACTCATTTTCTTTAGCTGTATGTTTTCAAATTATTTGACATATTACATGTTAATTTATTTCTAGTTATAAAATAATAGCATTGAGCAATATTAGATTTTTTCAGTTTATTATTTCGATTCGCTTGCAATATTTTTTTTTTTTTTTGCTACACGCACACACGTATTTGATGACATGGTTTAAATAAACACAAAATGTTTATATATTTTAAAAAATTCTACATTTTTGATTCAATAATACTTTATTTCAAATTTTTACCATCTGTCATTCTCCTACTACTGTCTAAATGCGCTTATTTTACATTTGCATGGTCCTGGCGAAAGCACCGGTCAGGTCATTTACAGCAGTGCTCCGCAACCTTTTCTCACCTACGACGCACCTTATTTATTTCTAGAATTCCACGGCACACCAAAAGCTACAGTATATAGGTATTAATTGATACACAAATTTTACAATAAATGTTTTTTATTTGAAAAGTATATTTACATAAAACCATAACATATTTATTTCTACGCAATCATAATAATTATTAATGTGATACCTGGGCTTGTTTGAATGAACACAAAAGTTTTATATTCGGCTCAATATTTGACACTATGCAGTTTTCAACTGTTCTCACCAGGGGACCATTGAATAATTATTTAGCTATAATAATAATTATTCTATAGTATATTTAGAAAAATAGACATTATTATGAAAAAAATTGCTATTGTGTATTAAATACATAATGAAAAATTGTAAAATGTCAAATACAATATGACACTTTGACTTATCTGGCTCATGACACACCAGTGTGCCGCGCCACACCGGTTACGGAACACTGATTTACAGGACTACCAACGCTTACTGGTATCCAACAGAAAAAAATAAAAATGGGACAGAAATAAAATAAAATTACATAAAGAAATAAAAACTTAGAATTACTTCACAAATCATAGTGGAAAAAATTATCAATCGGCTTATCTTTGCTGCCATTTCATCTTTATTGGGGGAAATATTTTTTTTGTAGTAAATGCTTTCAAAACTTCTAGCGGATTCTGGATTTTATAGGAGACACCTCTTCCTTCACAAGATTAATTCAGTAGCTTCATTTTAATAATACCTTAACCAGTTTACATGATATCCCAGGGAGTGAAAAACGCAAACTCAAATCATCTGACGTTTCATTGCCTGTTACCATAAATTTTAATATACATTCAAACAGCTGAAAATTATTTTTAAAGTTTTAAATAATGCAGTCTTTTCTTTTATTTGAATTTAAGGATGGAATTTTCTTTAAATATATTTGATAATTATATATGATTTGAGTTTTTTCATGATAAAATAAAATTAAAAATATTTCAAATTTCCATGAAATACTATTGATAAAACTTTCTTTATATAATGCCATAAAAAATCCATTCAGATTTTAAATTCAGCATTCTTTAATTTCAGCTATAGGTTAATTCGGAAGATTTCTCCGTGTTCTATGAAAATTTCGCTTTTTAATGACATGTAGGCAATATCGATTAAACCTTTCATTCGTCCATTCACAAGGTCTTCATTCTGCTACTTACATTGTTGCAACAGCAAATTTTTATTTAATGGTAACCATTATGCCGTTAGGTATTTCTTTTCTTGTGATTTCTTCTCATAAATTTATGATTACATGAATCATGAGATTAATCAGAAAAATCATGACGTATTAGGTTTAAATTCGAAGGGCATTGATCTTTATGTCTATGTGAGATCACGTTCTTTAAAAAAACACAGTACATTTGTCTCTTAAATGACTTTGATCACGAAAATCTTCAATCTACATTTTGTTTTCTTTGCCCGTTTATCTTTGCAGAAAAATAATGAAGTAAAATTTGCTAAACAGTGAAAATTTTTTTTAAAAAATAATACTCATTATTTTTTTAACAATTGTATTTTACTATAATTTGTTTTCACATCCAATGAAATCTTTCACGTACATCACAGGCCTATGGCATATGCAGTTGCACGTTGTTTTATGTTTTATTATGACTTGTTACATATATTTGCTTACTTTCTACGAATAATGATTTCTATTATTCCTCTTGTAAATTACGTTAGTCCCTCGCATTTGATTTATAATATGTGAACTCAAAATAATTCAATTTAAAATAATATCTACAGCAAGTATTCGAACAGTTTTTAAACGAAGATAATGTACAAGATGGTTATAATTAAAAAGCAAATGTTTAAAAGACTGTAAAAGGAAAACTACTTGGAGTATGTTGAAGAAATTTGGTATATGCTACATTTACAACACGGGAAAATAAATTACACAATTTTAAAAAAATTTCATCTTTTTGTTATAGGTGGAGCTTTTCAACGACAATATTTTATACATTGTAATTAAACTATTTTTCTTTCCTAAGATATGAAATGCGTAATGTATTACAATATTCGTTTAATATGGGATCCTTCAAATCCTATCAAATGGTGTAGACGCAAGACAGCATAGTAGCATCTAATGTTTCCTGCTGAATTTCTAGGACATGTCTAGTAATTCTGCTTTTTTATAGTCACAACAGAGTTAGGTTTGTCCTTGCAGATACGATCATTTAAATATCCCCGCAACCGTAAATCGCAAGGATTTGAATCAGGTGAACGAGGAGGCCATGCATTTCGGAAACATCTAACTATACGATTCTCACTAAAAGTTCGATGAAGCATTTGCTTAACATAATAGGTAAGGCGAGGTGTTGCTTTATCTTGCATTAATATTGTTGAATCGAGTTGTTAGAATTGCTGTTGTTGCAAAGCAGGGATCGCATTACTTTCTGAAATTTGAGTGTAGTTGGTGCCTGTTACAATGCAGCGAACTAGCCCTATTGATGTAAGATTTTAGAAGGGAAAAAATAGACCAATAATAAAGTTAGTAGTCATACCACACCAAACAGTAACAAACGTAGAATGCAAGGGTTTTCCAAAAACAGTATGAGAGTTGGATGAGCCCCATATTCTACAGCTATGGGTGTTGACTTGTTTGGGAAAAAGTGAAATGCGTTCTATCAGATCACAAAATTTTTCGAATCCATGATTCGTCTTCATTCATTTTGGCAAGAATGAAGTTGGCAAAATCAATTCTTTGTTGCGAATCGTCTGGTTGCAAAATTTTAAATGTATGCGAATAGCGTCTTAAAATGTTGCTCAAGATTTCACATAGGCCACCCATGGTTTTAATAAAGTCCCTGCTATACTTCTGGTGCTTACAAGTCACTGATCCACTAACCCTGAATCAATTGCTTCCCTAATCTCTTTCACAACTTCCTGATTCACAGATGTTCTTCCTCTATTTACAGGGAGCCCTCTGAATTCTCCAGGAACTTCAAATTTATTAAGAATTTTACTTAAGCCATTCGCAGATACCTGTCCCTTTCTCACATCTTTAAGAAAGCGCATTCTTTCAAAGCACCCCTATAATTGCTCTTATTTTCGTAATAACATTTTACTAGCACAGCACGTTACCATGCACAACAAAGGCATGGCTATAATTTAAAGACACATGACTTTTATCATTATAACGACCTAACCATATTTTCTAACCATATTTCTATTATTCTAACCATATTTTTTTTTTAACTGAATGTGGGAATTTTGAACAAATATTAAATGAGCCAGAGATACAATAAATAGTGTGAAATCTAAATGGAGCCGACTCTGATGAATAGTGAAAAAATACGAAGTTTTACAATTCTAAAATAATATCCAAATCTAATATATCAAAATGAATATTTGTTTCGTATTTCATGTACTGTCGTACCGTTCATCCTATTTCGATAAAACATTACCAAATTATTGATTGTTTGCACTTAATATTATTTTTTCGGCGACAGCAGCGCACCGGGTACTAGCTAGTTACTTCTAATCTTTAAATCTATTTATTAGTATGTTCAGTTCAGATAATAGGCTATCGGAAATCAAACGAGCTTTACAGTTTAATGTTAAAATTTTATATATTTCAATTCAGAGTCGGCTCCATTTAAATGATTATGGATTACTACTTGACTCCTTCAGGGATGTTCATGTAGACAATAAATAGAAACAAGCATAAGATTGAATAAGAAACACGAGTTAAATATCTATTACAATTAATTTCAAAAATTACTTTACTAAAAGAATTAAGTATTTCAAAATTATTAAAATGAGATTCAAATGAAATAAAATAAAAACATCATTCCCAAGAAAAAACATGTCGCCAAAAGTGATTAGTAACTAAAACCTTAGCAAACTGACAGTATGCAAAAAAGATGCCTTTTATTTCTGTGTTATTGCAAGATGCTTCATAAGATTGATTCATGACTTTAAAAAAGGGGGAGGAGTAATCATGACGTCCATTTTGTCAAAAAATATGGATGTTTTGAAACGGGTAAATCCAAATTTATTTGCCAAACATGTATTCCTTTTTTCTTCAAAGAGTTTGTATAAATCTTCAAATCGAAATTTAATTTATTTGAGCACAAAAGTTAGCGTTGTATTGCAAAAATATCACCTATTTTCTATCTGAATGCCATCAATAAAGTACAGCCGCTTGTCGTCATTTTATGACATTTTTTTTGCTAATGGCAACACAAAATTCTGAAATGGTTTTCACGATGATTGAGTTTATCGATTTGTAACATGCAGACATTTCCTTCACAAGCATTTAAGGGGGGGAGTAACGAATTTGAAATGTAGTTATTGACATTAGAATTCATTTTCTGGCTGACAAACTACCATTTCAGTTGGATCAATGAAAAACTACATTAAAAAAAGCGATTAATATTTTGTAAGACAGAACTTGATGACTTTACACACGAAAAAGTTATTTCACAGATTGAAAAAAAGAAAAAAATGTTAAAATTGAGTGCACAAAGAAAGGGGATAAAGTAAGGGTTTTATTGATAAACAGTAATCACAAAAGAAACACATTCTAAAATGGAGTAAGTCCACCTGACGTCTTATCTAAATACATGATGTCTTATGCTATACTGTGGCTTATGACATTTTCTTCACTCTTGCATTATATATGATATTGGCAATGACCGTTATGGAAATTAAAATTTTATAGCCTATTAGCAATGTACCTGTATAGAAATTAAAATTGTATAGCCTATTGGCAATCTATCTGTATAGAAATTTTATAGCATATTGGCAATGTACCTTTGATGTACATCACATGAAGCCCATTACAGTCTGCAAAGTCAACATATCTTTTAAAAAACCCATCATTATACGAAATCTCTCTTAGAATGGTTACTTCATATCAATAACCTGGCGTTTGTTTCGGTAACTTATGCAAGAATCATCAAATCGGGTATCCTTTGTATGATCCTATTTCTAAGATTAACACTGATCACTATTAACACATTTACAAAACTATTAATTAAAAAAAACACTTCTGTAGGTGTTAAATGCTGTGCGTCAATATGTCACATTGCTTCAACCACAATTACGAACGAATGAATAAAGAAAACAAAGCTCTATATTTTTTAAAAACTTTATTGCGGAAAATTTCTCATAGAATGGTCACTTCATATCATTAACCTGGCCTTTGCTTCTGTAACTTATGCAAAATTCGTCAAATCGGTTATCTCTTGTATGGTCCTATTTCTAAGAGAACTGAGCATTTTTACAAAACTATTAACTTTAATGTAAAAAATAATAAACTTCTGTATGTGTTAAATGTCGTGTATTAATTTGTCACATTGACAACCACAAATACGAATGAATGAAGGAAAACAACAGAATTCTCTTACCGGTAGTAGGAATTTTTTAAATCATAATATAAAAAAGGACGATAGCAATAAAAACATCCAAAGAAAATTGTCACAAACCTTTAATCTTTCGATAAAGAGTATGCTTTAAAAGTACACATTTATACTTAAAAAATTAAATATTAAAAATATGTGCTAAATTCTATTCTTGAAGAGTTTTACAAGGCTTTGTTGATGCTGTACAAAATTCAAAATATTTAAAGCTCTTTAAGTCGGCAAATGCTTTTTTTCTTACATGCTGGAGCATTAGGAGTGGTTTCATAGCCCGTTTTGAAATGATCGAAAAAGATTGTTAATACCACATAAAAAGCAAGCTTTGAGAAAAAAAAATATTGTAAAATTTACTTTGATATGCATAGTAGTTATTCCTACAATCCTAAACAAAGTTGATGTTATTATTAAAACTAAAATTGCAATATTTCTGACTTCTGAAAGCTTAAATAAAACAAATGGCTTTCTGGAAGACCTAATAAAGATTTACTTGTGAAGGTACTTGTGAATTGTAAAGAGATTGCAACTTTTTGATACTTTGATACAAATTTTAAAAGCCGAAAACTCTTGAGACCTAAAAAAAGTTCTTAAAAAAACGAAGATTAACCAATAAAGGAGGAAATGAACGTGAAAATGATTTTGGGAGCAATGTTAAGTGGTGAAATATCTTCTTTATGTGAAGGTTTGATATCCTATCATCTCATTCGGTCGTTTTTAAAATTTCTGAAATATGTTTGCCTTCAATAAAAGCTCTGAGCAAGATGAACTCAATTTATGCCAAAAGTTTGAAGAATTTACTGACAATCAAGGTGATATAGATAATTTGGAGCAGGGATGGCAAACCTGGATCAACGTGCCATTTTTTTCTAAAGAAATGTCTAATGATGTATAGATGTGCCATCAACTAACTTTGACTCGTGATTATTGGGAAGATAATAAACTAAATACTAACTACTCGAAACTTTTTATTTACTACGAAAAATTCCTTTTTCTTCAGTACGGTAGTAAATGTTTTAGTTATACTTATAATTCAAATTAAAGTAATAATAGTATGATTTTTGTTATTGCAAACATATTAAATTTTTAAGATGTTATTTTTAGCAGAATGCAAGTTGAATTGGAATCATTTGCCAAACGGTTTCTAAGCGAGTCTTTAATGCTATTCATCTCTGAAAATAATGACCCGCCAGTATAGATAAAAGTATGTTTAAAATATCATGAGCCAACTTCTTCAAACTATTAAATGTCTGAATCGAATTATGCGCTTCCAAAATTTCGTTAGTGGCATTTTTACTTATGTTGCTTGTTAACCTTTCTGTTTCAATCTATTCCAACTTTTTACTTGTTTCGATAAATTTTTAAATCCATATTGAACTAGATTGGAAATTTATCAAATTATTTAATTTCCGACCAATCTAATCAGGGAAATTCCAGTTTATCAAATGAAGTCTCATGCAAGCCGTTAGCAAACCATAAAATTTAAACCGTATTGATAGGTTCCACTATCAATACGGTTTACATTTTATCCACCACTGGTTCACAATCCCTGATCTGAAAATTACATGAGTTATAGTTTTTCAAAATTTTGGTGTAAATATAGTATCGTCAATTCAAATTCTAATTCATCAATTTCTGTCATCATCTCATGTCGCTGTCATCAATTAAATCAAATTTCGAATTTCAGTAGCTAAACCATTTCATTTTCAAAACCGAAAATAATTTTTTTTTAAAGTAATATAAAAAAGTTTTTAAAGTCAGTTCATAATTGGTCAACAAAAATAATTTGTTTTATTTGCTTTTTATTAAATTATGACAATTAATATAAATATATAAATACATATGACAGAATCACGATATTAAGTGGCAAAAGAAAATGTTTTCCACCCATCTACACGCTTCGCCGCTGACGATATTTATTCCTGAATTTATATCCTGCTAAATATCTTATATAAGAGAAAGTTTCTACACTCATATAAAATTAAAATTAATTAATTTATCAAAAAGTTGTTGATTTTTGAAAGAATTGAACTCACATTCACGTGAAAAATAATGGAATCCTTGTTACCGATTAAGCTATTGCCAGTTGATTTCAGTTTTCCTTACAAACTGCTAAAATTCTATTTAAAGAATAAAAAAAATTATTAAATTTAATTAATCAATTAGTATTTTTTTAAAAACTATTAACATAAAGCGTTATTCACTGCAAGGTTAAAAAATGTATTTGAACTTGAGTGGATAAGAAAAAAGTATTTTATTAATGAGTGAAAATTTGAACAAGATATATGCATATACATAGGGAGAATGTGAACTAATAGTAGGAGTTGAATTAACTATGATCTAGTGTGGGTCAAAGATAGTGATAAAACTTTCAGCTATCTCTATTGGAAATAATAAATTAGATATTGATTAATTATAAACAAATTCAAATTAAAAAAAATAAAACTCGTAAAGTGCATTTTGTGTAATTTAATTCTCACCATATTTTGAAATTATTTTGTTTAAAATCGTTTCAGCTTATTATCACATTACATGTACATTATATGCTTTGTTAACGAAATTGAAAGCAGCTTATGTGAAAACAGATATACTACGTAAATATGATTTGATAGCAATGAATAATTCAAACAAAATATTATTGCATTAAATATTTACTTATCTATATATTTTTCAAACATGTAACTTATTACATACTAGCCGCCTTTGGCGACCAGCCGGTTTGCCAATCTTAATGCTCTTTCAAACTGTCTTAAATACTTTATGCAACATCATTGTCAATTAAATACTTTATGATTTGTCTTTTAATAGCTGCTTCATCAAAATATTTTAAGGTTTAAATTTTGATAGTCATATAATTCACTCATGCAGTTATAGAGACCTTACGTCCTTAAAGTACTGCATGTCTCACTAACTATCTGTCAGTTCCCGCAACATTTCAACTTTAAACTACAGTGATTAAAAACTTTTTTTTTACCAAAACCAAGCATTTTTAAAAAATATAAAAATATAAAAGACTATCGTTATGCGTGCTACAGAATAATTTCATTAATTTATATAATATTTCAAGAATTATTCAACAAAAATTTCTTAGATTCCTAAAATTCCCTTTAATTTTACTTTTAAAAAGATTTAAATGATGCGAATAACAATATTTTGTTTTGTTTCGATCTACAAATGTAATTCAATTCCCCGTGATCTGGAAAATCCTTGTTCGAGTTCTGGTTCGGAAATGGTTGTTCTTCACACTGTGTTCTATCGGTGAAATGTGTGAATGTGCCTCCCCCCCCCCCCCCCCCCTTTGAAAAATCATTGTGCAAGCTTATATGTGAATGTTATCATTTGAGATGGAATTCAGATTACTGCCTTATGCGTGTACAGGATTCTTTACCCACTGAAGCTACTGCACCCTCTTTCTGTGGTAACGTGGACACGATATCATCCTCAATTTGTTTTTAATAGTAAGGTGATAGTGTAAAATAATAAAATTGGTTGTGTTTAATATTTTATTTCACTCCACTTGTAATGTTTTTTTTTTGTTATATAAATACATGAATAACTCTTTCATGCATTTTAAACAAAATATACAATGTTTACACATTTGAAAAAAAAAAGCAAGCCATGCAAAATGTCTCATTTTTAAAAAATATTATTTTAATATCAATAAAAGATATCCTATAAGCCATTTTCTTTTACTATTAATACTAATATATTAAATAATTTATCAATTAGGGTAATGGTAATTTCTATTGTCAGCTTTTCTTTTTCTAAACTAATTACAATAATTACAGAGCTGAGAGGGGTATCGGTGGATAACAATTTCACCAATTTCTGATAAAGCATACTCAGTTTAAGTGGAAACACACTATTTAATTAGTATAAAATACAACAAAAATGTTATATTCGGAGCTAGTTATCACTGATTTAAAATCAAGTCAATCTTCCCTCCTCCTTGAAATCTTAGTATGTAAATCAATTTTAGAACTTTTCATTAAAGTTTATGGCGGTTTGAATTTGTGATGTCGCGCCAATTCGGCGAGGTAGGAGCGTGTTTCGGTAGCGCCAAGCGTTAAGACGAGCGAAGAGCGTGTTCATTATCTGAGGTCACCAATGTGACTGGTGGTATTTGTGGTGATTAAATTCCGCCAAGGATAGAACTAACGACCTAAGGATTTGCAGCCGTGTAACGTATCCGCTAGACAAAAGTGATCACTAAGGTTTCGTGGCTGTTACTGATTTATTAAGATAGATACCACTACAGAATCTTCCCTTCTTTGCTCGCACCAAAACAATGCTGTTTGATACATATTTTAAATTCTTTATTAATTGCCACTATCTGCTTTGAATCTGCTATCAGATCGCATTTCAATTTGCTAAATTCATAAGTTGTTTTGCAAGAAAAATTCAATAAATCTAGTTTCTTTGCAATAAATCTTTCATTACTACAGCAGTCAATGTTCTAAGCACAGAAAAAATTTTACAGATGGTTTAAAATCAGAACAATTCCTGATATCATTATTAGTGGTACCAGTCACAATCATAATATTTCTTCCTTTTTCCTGCTTAAGTGTTGAATAATATAAATATGTCATGCTCTACAATACATTTCTTGTTGTCAATATCATAAATTCTGAATTTTTAGCGACTGTACGAGTGTTTTACAAATTTGAAGAAGTGTCATTTATCTCATTTTATTCAATACTAGCTGGTACCCTGCGCGTTGCTGCCGGGTGCAATAATAAGTGTAATCAATCAATAATTTGGTAATGTTTAATCGAGATAGGATGAATGGATATGACAGTATATAAAATACGAACAAACAAATGTTCATTTTTATATATTAGATCTATGTATGTTTTTAGAATTGTAAAACCTAGACTTTTTTCAAAATGGTAATGAAAGAAACTATTTATTGTATCTCGTGATTCGTTTCATATTCGTTCAGAATTCTCAAATGTAAATTTAGAAAAAGTGATTAAAATATTTTTTTTTCAAAAATTCATTAAACATAAAAAATATAATTTTACTAAAATCCTTAATATAGTTGAAACGATAATTTTTGAAAATTTTAATGGTGTCAGTTATTCGTTCTACAATATTTTTGGTAGTTACTGCGGAAAACGCTGAAATTTAACTAAAATTTAAAAAAAAAAACCCTAGGATTGGTCTCCCAAAACTTTCTTGTTTAATCTATAATAAAGTTGTTACCCTTGAGAATGACTTGCATGACATTTGTATACTATAACTACAAAATATGAACGTTTAATTTGAATTTAGCCTTTACATAAAATCTATCGTCTCCTCGGCGAGTTATTTGGAGATTAATTCTTTTTAAATAGATGCGGCATACTTAATTTTACCTTAAAATGTATTGTGTGAGTTAGTTGAATGTGTGAAAGTTTTCCGTGGGTTTATTGGGTTTACATGAATAAATATATATTGGAAAATGTGCAGGAAATACCTTTATACTCTTCATGTTATCTTAGTCTGAAAAAAAAAGCCAAAAAATCTTTCATTGAAGAATGGACAGTTTTGATGAGTTGAGTTTTAAAAATCATTTATTACTTTTTACATTTAGTTTCTGTTGCATGTAAGTTGGTAAAGTTAACAAGGCTTGATTTTTATTTATTTTTAAATGGTAATGGGTTCCACCTCGCACAGAACGCAACGTTAATCAGTCACATTAAAACTATGTCAGACGTGTATGCGTCTCGATACTATTACAAAGTGGTAAAACGCATCCCTGAAATGTCAATCTTGGTGACAGATATAGAGACTTGGAGATAAATTTGGCAACCTTGCAGAAAAAATTTGCCGATTTAATTTTTCAGAAAAATTCAGATGGTCTGAACTTTTTATCCTTTGGGCCAATTTTTTTCCCATAAGTTTGGAAAAAGTTCTTGAACTTTCCAAAGATTACATCACTTCCTGTGGGGAGATTATAAAAAGCAAGGACTCAAGGAGAGTGGAGGTTTGGACAGCAAGCAAGCTACTGAGCTTGTGCTTAAATTGCGCGTATTTCTTGTTGACTAATGCAAGTGCTGTTGCTGAGTGCTACTTTAAGATTTTAGACTTCGTTACAAATAAAGAGCTTTATTTTTGTAAAATCCTGCTTAATGGATTGCCTCCAAATACACCAGTAGGAAAATTTTGTAACAATACGATGAAAGGCGAAGCATTTGAAATCTGAGGTGCCGTTTCGTAAATGTTGCTTTGAAATCCAGTTCTCAGTGAGAGACAAAGGACCAGCCAGGGTTCACTCGCCTGAAAAGGTTCTTTAAGCTTTTGTACAAATGATTTTTAGTATTCCTTCAGTATTTTTTCTTGTTTGTCTTTTCAGATTTAACTGTTTATACTCATTTGTAAATAATTGCAAATTTTTAACCTTCAACAAATAATGTTTACTATTTCAATATATATATATATATATATAATATAAATTTTGGAATCGGCTTTTACATTATAGTTTTCCCATTATCTGCTATCTGTAATGTGATTTTATTTTGGATTTGGTTTTCATTGTATAGCTTTTGGATTATCTATCGCCTACTGTTGTAGTATTTCCCTTGGAAATCGCAGTGTTATTACCTAACTCACTCAACATTTTTTTAAAAATAAACCCCCCCAAAAAATTAAAATATTGTTTGTTTAATCGATAACTATTGTTGTTTCATGGATAATTTCCCCTAATTCAAATTGGGGTATTAGAAAATAATGCAGAAGGTTGTCACATTTGGTGATTTATGGCAAACTAAAGTTACAATTACATTTCCAAATTATATGTTACCTGAATTTTTAGAAATTTTTTTAATTTAAGTCATTAACCAATTTGAACCGGTTTGAAACAACCCCGAGACCAGCAGAAGACGCATGTATCGATATTTAGAAAAAAGAAAAAAACGATCGGTTTCTTTCATCTCAAACTTGATCGAGCTCTAAAAAGTTGTTTGTCAACTAAACAATTTGAAAATGAAAGTTTATTAAATTATATATATAATATAAAGTCTCGCGATTCTTTCAAAACGATTTAAACTGGTTAACGACTTAAATTAATGAAGACAAATAATGACTTAAAAATAATAATGGTCTAGCATGATAACTTGAAATGTGAAATAGTAGATTTCGTTTTTATTTTATTATATAAATATATTCATCGCAAGATTTAAAATTTTTCGTCTCACAAATCTTTACAATGAAGAATTTTGTAACTACTTTTTTTTGCAACAATGTTTAGTGGCGTAGCGTTAATGCACATGTTTTAGCTGTCCATCTTATTAAAGATTTTCAGTCTACCTAAAGTGCATCACATCCTTTTTCCTCCAACAAGATTTTAAAGCAAAATTAACATGCTGCATTTGCTATGACATTCCAAATGCGGATAGCTAATTTCACTAACGAGAATCATCTAAATGCACTCACTTAAGATATAATTATTGATAATTCCTTTTTTAGGTCACTTCAGCAAAAGTTATTAAACATTCAAAAACGGGCATTTTCGGGTAAGAAGCAATTGTTGAGATTCGGAGAATTAACAGCTTTTCACCGCGATATTCGAACCATGACAAACCTATTTTGCATACTGACAAGGTCCACGTTCGAATGGGGTCAGACGTGATAAACGGTAGCCTGTGACACCAAGGTAATTCGTATCCATTTGCGTGCAGGGGTAATTCTTCACAGCGGATCTCCGGCCACACGAAAGCTGTTGAGTAATCGCTTATGGGACTTTTACTTTGGGCACGACACTATTATTATGACAACGCGATTGTGATCCTAAGCAAATAAATTCGGCTTCCTTATAAATAAAAAGAAAAGAAAAGAAATTGGTGTTGATATGTGATCGCTGTTGTATCGCCCATGATTTGTCAGTAGAAGCATCTGGAGAAGGAAAATGATCTTAAAACAAGGTATGTGGTGCATTGTGTAATCAAATAAGCTTTTCAAATCTATAAATAACTAGCTATTACCCGCAACTCTCTTCGCATGGAAATTTTGATGTATATGTACAAAAAATATTCAATAATAATAATAATTATTATTATAAACCTAACCTAAAAAAACAATACATTTAAAAGTTATACAAAGCATATACATATATAAGCATATACAAAAAATGCATAACATAAATACAATTTAATAACAAGAACACACAACTAACGTAAAAACTATTTATTTGCATTGTATATTTAAAATAAAACAAAACATCAAATCAACCATTTCTTTAAAATCAGATCAAATTCATTTTATTTATGGATCGAGATTGAGATAGCTACAACAGTATTATACACATAATTTTTAAACTTTTAATTTAAATAAAAACAGAGTTGACAATAATTACGCGCGAACTTTCAACGCCAGTTGGCATAACGCACATGTCTGACTTTCCTACACCAGCAACGCAATGCAGATTAAAATTTTTTTATTTCCTTTAAACTGTTTTCTTTTAATTTAAAATTACTTCACAATGAATTCGAAAGATCGATTCATTAACAACATTTGATTTTAAATACATCAAACACTAAGAAAATAAACCAAATCGTTTGAAATAATCAGTCGAAATTCTGCTAACCCGGACCTAATTTCTGTTAGAAAAAAAATAAACCCGAAGCCTTAAGGCCTTATCACACGGCTAAATATCGTCTGCACTTTTCGTCAGCTATTTTCTATTTCTACCCTCATAACCGGTCAAGCAAGTTTTTCCTAATCGACAACTTTTTCTAACCAGCTAGAAAATGCCGACGATAGTGATGAAAATATTGTCCACAAGCGAAATTCAACCAATCATGTGAAAATTTAAAGTGACGTCATGATGGTATTTTCTGCTGACAGAAAGTGCCGACGATATTTCGCCGGGTGATTAGGCCTTTACTCGTCTTTAGCGGGGTTCGGTCTCAGCTCTTTGGCGCGAAAGTGAGTTTTTAATGAATAAAAAATTAACCACTCCATGAACCGGAATAAAAAGTAACCTATGCTCTATTCCTGACTATTATCTATCTTTGTGCTAATTTTTATCCCATTCCGTTCAGCCGTTCTGTCGGATTGAGTAGCATCCATCTAAACTTTCACATTTATAATATTAGTATAGATTGGTATAGTGCAATAGTGGGAAATCGGTAATCAGCCCTGTTTATGGAATTTCTGATTCTTTCTCTTTACCTACTTAACCACTTGCGGTGGCAAGAAATTCACCAGTGCGCGTGCCTCTGTAACTAGTACTGAGACCACATAAAGTACCCTATTCCTTACAGTTTACATCTTCCAAATGAATTAATTTTCCACCCAAGACTGTGCTCCTATAAACTGGTTCGTATTCCCAGTCGATAAATAGCGAACATCATTTTTACTTCCAAGACAATTGTCGTGCTGACGTGCATAGCACATCTTTGCCATTCCGTGATAATGGCACCTCGACGTGCGTGGAGTCTTTTCATCGGTAATGAATAATTGCTTCCAGTGTAGAAAAATCGCCTGCTTCATTATCTCATTACTGTCATTATTATGTGAGAACATGAACTTGTTTTTGTTAGGAAATTTTGAATGATTGAAGCTCGAAATCGCGTAGGCAATGAATAAAGCATAAAGGGTTATTGATTTTTCAATATTTTCCTTGGCTGGCAAAATCGTTTTGGACCTCTAGTCAATCTAAAAAAAATGAAGCATGAGCATTAGTATAATGATATTATCAAAAAAAATTTCACATGATAACGTTAAATTTGCATTAACAGATTTCAATTTTATTATTTACCTTGTTTTTGGAACTTTACCTCTCAAATTAAATGCACTCACATTATTAGTTTGTAACATACATAGAATTTAAAATGTTTGAGCTTTAATTTTTGGATTTCTTGTAACTTTCTTTATTCTTTACACAAGTATTAAACTTCATCAATTCTTTATGCCACTTAAAAGTTTAAATTAGATATTTAACTCCCTTGCATGTAATTATGTCTAACGTTTCGATTGAATATCGGTATTTCTTTATGCTTAAAACAACAGTAACTAGTAATTCACAAGTTAGTCATTTATTTGAAAACTATTACCGGCTCTCCGTTCATTCTCTATGGATTAAAATAAAAATAAATGTCTTAAATAGGTTTTGTCGAATAAATAACAGATGGCTTTGTCTCATACAGATTTCAATTTCGGCTGGACTCCATTAAGCTTCAGATAAATATTCCCTAAAATAAGTTTATCATTACCCATTTATCTGCAGACTAAATATTTTATACATCTGTGTAACCTTTACATCTTTGAAATCCAAACAGTAATTAGATTTGTAATTTTTTACTTTTTTTTCAATTGCAATACATTTTGTCAAAAACGCACCTTAAAAATGAAAGACCCTACTGCAAGCACAACCCTATCTTACTTAAAATGGCTGCAGAGAAAAGTTGCACAAAAGCGTAAAAAATAGATGGCACGCACATTATACCTTTCAAAACACTTGAAGGATTAAATCTATTGCAAATGAGTTGTTATCTGTGAAATGCCATGTTGCAAAAAAGTAGAAAATGTCAATTTAGTAACATTTCCAAATACTCATGACGGATGTTTGATTTTTCTGTTGTAAATGACTTTATTATGGGTTCATGTGAATGATTCTAGTGAGTCAGTTACTTCTTCTGCTTTGACAATCGAACTCCTCGTCTCCAGTGGCAACCACAACTTGCGCACGGGGTCAAGAATTATTAATGAGAATTGAAAGGTAGGCCGAATAGGAAGTGAAACGTTATAAATGAATGCAAGCAGATAATGTGTGAACCACTGAAATCAAGAATGGTATATATTGCACAAAGAATAATGTTGAAAAACGTTAATTGCAAATAGACGATGACGAAAGTACGAAAAAAAAGTGTAATCGTGGTAAGGGAAGAGATAGAAATTTTTTTTTTAAGTAATCGCTGCCAGAAAACATATTAATGGATCATTCACCCAGAAAAAAGAAAAAGTTTGGATCAATGGAACATCAAATGAAATCGTAAATGGCGCGTTTGGGATCTTTACTCTTTGAATTATGGTTGACAATAAATTGCGGTTTCATTGTTATTCATTGAGCTTTTACTTATATTTTAAGCCTAACCATCCTCGTAAACCTCACTATTGTCACAATGTTGTACATTGTGTAGGTACAACATTGAGTAACTACGTGTAGGTACAATTATGGTTAATAATAAATTGCGATTTCATAGTTATTCGTTGTGCTTTTACTCATATTTTATGCATAGCCATCCTCTTAAACCTGAATATTGTCACATTATTGAAATACGTGTGGGTACAACATTGTGTAACTACATGTAGGTACAATTATGTTTGACAATAAATTGCGGTTTCATTGTTATTCATTGTGCTTTTACTCAAGTTTTATGCATAACGATCCCCTTAAATCAGTGTTTCTCAACCTTTTAGTATTCACGGCCCAATTTTCAATCATAATTTTCATAGCCCCCCCCCTCCCCACCGCATACAATAAAATGTATACAATAATAATGTATTTTGAGTATTTTGGTTCCAAACCTACACTACTACCTTTATTTTAAACTTTACAAATTACCAAGAATACGGAAATTTATTGACATTTTGCAACACCGATCCTCAGCATTGAAAAAACAAGAATCCTATGCCTTTCTATTGCTCTTGCGTTCCGCCATGTCGGGCATTTTGAGGGTTATCGAGAAGTTTCTATTTGTTTGGAATTTGTCTGGTCAGCTTAAAAGTTAAGAGAGGAGCGTGAGCAGATGTAAACAAATGTTTTCTCATAGGGAGAAGGAGAAAGTTCTATAACGCCAATTTCAATTACAGACAATCTCATTCGAGTCGATCCTTCTATCGCTATTGAATCTATTCTGAATGTGTATGTTATATATTTTTTCGTGTAATTGCAATTCACAGTATTAAATATTCACGGCAGCAGACTTATGCAGAATCATGGATAAATATTTAAGCGGGCGTAAGCGAGCATTAGACGATAGACAAGCATCAACAAGTACACAGACAAGCGTGTTTCCGAAAATAAAACCAAGAAAATATTCTCAAGAATACTTAAATTTTGGGGTCACTAGTATTGAAGTAAATGAAGAAAAAAGGCCCCTGTAAATCATTTGCTCAAAAATGTTGGCGGCAGACAGCATGAAACCTAATAAATTTAAACGACATTTGGAAACGCTTCATAGTGAATACGTGAACAAACCCAGAGAATTCTTCGAATTAAAATTAAAATCATATGAAAAGCAAAAATCATTGTTTAAAAAAACTTTGTGAATGAAAAAGCTTTATTTGCATCTTACAAAGTTTCATTTAAAATATCCAGATGTAAAAAAGCCTCACACCATTGGTGAAGAGCTTATTTTTCCAGCCGCAATTGAGATCGTAGAAATTATGTTTGGAGATAATTTTGCAAAACAATTGCAGTCTATACCTCTTTCAAATAATACTGTTGCCCGTAGAATTGTTGATATAGCTGAAGATGTAGAGTGTCAGCTTTTTGTCGAAGTTACGTGACAAATTGTTTTCAATACAACTCGATGAGGCAACAGATAGTAATAAAGATGCTCATTTCATTGCCTATGTTAGATTTTGTGATGATTTGTCAGTAGTGGAAGAATTACTTTTCTTCAAACCAATAGAACTCAAAGCAACAGCACTCGCATTATTTGCTATCTTAAATGATTTTATGAACGAGGCAAACATAAATGGAAAAATTGCATCGGAATATGCACCGATGGTGCCCGTTCTATGTCCAGAAGATTCCAAAGTATTCAAGCACTTGTGAAACAAAAATCGCCACAGTGCATCTGGACACATTGAATGATCCACAGAGAAGCTTTGGCTTCCAAAGAAATGTGTCCTGGCTTGAATATTGTGTTAACTACGGTTGTAACCGTAGTAAATTATATAAAAATGAGACCCCTGAAATCAAGTATCTTTTCCGCACTTTATAAAGACATGGGTGCAGTACATTCAGCGTTACTATTTTATTGCGAGGCAAGATGGTTATCACGAGGGAAATTTTTGCAACGTGTTTATGAATTAAAATCGCCGTTTTCCTAGAAGAGGAAAACAGACCGGAAGCTGAGAATTTTCGTGATAGTTTATTTGTGAGGAAATTGAGCTACATGGTCGACATATTCGAGATATTAAATAACTTGAATCTCTATCAAATACACATATATTAGATACGAGTGATAAAGTTAATACTTTTTGTAGGAAATTGGAATTTTGGAGCAGAAATTTAAAGCAAGAAAACTTAACAATGTTTGCAAATTTGAATGATTGTTTTAAAACTTAAGGCTGAAGAACAACATGTAAAAGTTGTTTTTGTAACCATTGAAAATGATTTAGCAATGCTAGCAAAAAATTTTAAAAAGTACTTTCTTGCTGACGACAAACTGATATCAAGTTACAAGTGGGTGAGGAATCCATTTCAAAATATTCCCGAAGGACTATCAATTGAAGAGGAAGAAACCTTCATAGACTTCACGGCAAGCGGCGAAACCCAAAGACAATTTAGTTATAAATCACTCTTTGAATTTTGGGCAGGAGTGGATGGTGAGTTTTCTGCACTAAAAACAAGGGCATTTCGCATTCTACTACCATTTTCAACTTCTTATCTTTGTGAAACTGGATTTTCTGCGGTGGCTTCTTTGAAGACAAAATATAGATCTCAGCTAAATATAGAAAAAGAACTGAGAGTGTCTATTTCTAATATTAAACCCTCCTTCAAAAAACTTTGCTCTACAAGACAGGCCCAAGGAAGTCACTAATAATTATTAAATTTGTTTTTAATTTAGTAAGTTGTTTTAATTCAATAAGTAAATTATTAAATATGTGGAAATGTATTTTGTTTTGTATGTGTCTGTTCTTTCCTTTCAGACACTTAATTTTTTTAAATAACATTTTTTTTTGGATATGCTGGACCCCCCATTAGTGTGCTCACGCCCCACAGATTGAGAATTACTGCCTTAAACCTCCCTATTGTCCCAAAGTTGTACTATGAAAGTAGGATTTCAACTATATGGCTTGTTTTGATTGAATTCTTTCAGATTTTATAAATAAAAGTTCTAACAATTCACTTCCCTGGCCGTGCTCTGGTGCATATTTTTCTCTCTCTCGGTTAAATTTAATTTCAAAAAAGACATCAGCCCATAAATATTGTTTTCGATGATTAACAGAACTAATGGAAGCGAAGAACAGAATTAATGGCTGTCAAAAATGGGACTTTGTGCAGCATTAGATGTGCCCTAGAATTATTGAGAAAAGTTCTTCACTTTTTTTATTCGTCTTCAACTGAAACTTTTTTTCAAAAGCTTTTTATTAATGCATATTTATTTCCTAAAGATATCATTACGCACTAAATTCGACCATCAGTTTGTTTCTGAAGAGAAATTTTAGTGCTTATTTTATTGGGGATGGCATTTATAAATATCATGATTGCCTGTAAACATTATTTTAAAACAGACAAAATCAGTTAATAATTCCATTATTTCTAATTTTGAATTATCGGCGGTTGTTTTTTCGAAGTGAAGTGCGAAGTTGTGAACATATTTATAGAAATGAGAATCATTAAAGCAATTAACTGATATTTAAATATTAGAAAAAAAAAGAAAACTTCTTTTCACTGTTGTTTTAAAAACAGGAAACAACTTTTTTCTGAGAGCGTGTTTTATTGGACTAGACCTTAGTCCGCGCCCGTAACAATTTGCCATGGACAAAACTGCGCATGCTTAAGCTTCGAGCGTGCCAAGTTGTTCTGGATAAGGCGCTATCGAGCCAAAGGCAAAACTGCGCATGCTCCAACCGATAGCTCAGCTTTGTATAGATAATGCAACATATTAAAAAATGATAGGAAATGTGTTTTTGGGATTAATAATTGCAGATGTCTTTGATTTTAAGGACAGTGTTATTGAATTAAATAAAACGACAGATTATGACGTTTTTTTTTATGAAAGTTAATAGGAATGTATGATAAATATGGTATGGTACAAATAAAGAATATATAATAAATTTCTCTCCAGTGTCAACTAATTGATTGGTTTATTTATTATTATTGAATTAAATACATAAATTAATTTAAGCGCAACACAATGTATTTACAAATGTATCACAGAATAGCAAATGCAATTCAATGTTATTTGTTTAGGTGGAGTTTTTGTAACAGGCAGACAAATATTTTTGGTTTTATATTATAATATAATAAAATTAATCGAAAATCAAAAAATTCCCTCCCGCAACTTTTCCTTTTGGAACAGAATTTTTGGAGTAACCCCTAAACGCTTCTACGTTTGGCTCGATATCGCCTTATCCAAAGCAACTTGGCGCTCTCGAAGTTTGAGCATGCGCAGTTTTGTCCATGGCAAATTGTTACGGGCGCGGACTAAGGTCTAGTGTTTTATTGGCACCTCTGAACAATTTTTGTCTTGCCATTTCAAAATAAAACGCGTCTCCAATAAGATTGCAACAGGTGGAACTTTTCGAATGTCAAAATATGTAAAATCAAGTAAAGTGAGCAATAATTGGTAATGGTGACTACAATACACATAGGTGAATCCTCAGTGAGTTGAAATATAGGTGCCTTCCTTAAAGAATTCTTGAGGAAGACGAATACAGCTTCCCTGCATTTCTTGGAGTTATTTTCTTTTATTTACTTTAGTTGTAATCATGTTTAAAAAGAGGAGACTTCGCCTTTTAACCCACCACTAGGGAGGTGAAAATTTAGAACCTAACTGGGGATGTGCGTCTACGAGACCGCATTTCATTTATACTCAAATTAATTTATCTAGTGAATGTATTAGCATGAATAACTGCCAATATATTCTGCAATTATTTTTCTTAATATGCAGATATGTTTTAGAAATTTTTCAAAATATATTATCATTGGAAAAAGTAAATGCGAAGAAACATACATTTTTTTCTCAAATTACATGTTACAATAAATAATATTCTTGAAAAATATACTCTTAAACCATATATATATTTCCTATATATAAATGTATATATGAAAAATGTAATGTAAAATTCAACAATTACATTAAAAATATAAAAAATGTTGTGAATGCGTAAAACTGACCCTCTTTATATTGGCTTGTGTGACTTTCATATCATGGTTTCTAGGATGTTATAAACATACAAGTTAAGAATTAGCATAAAAATCAACCTATAGATTCCGCATATATTTCACTTCGGATATTAATATATTTTATACATTTTTCAAAAACCTTTATCATTAAAAAAAATTAATGATGTTTGAACATATATATCAGAATCAGTCGAATGCGAACTTTCATCGAAAAACTTATCTGTATAATTATCCTTATCAACAAAATAACTTTCTGCATCATTTAAAAGTGTATGGAGCGCTGCTTCATAATAGTATCGATTAATTGGATAATATGTCGAGGCTTCAGTTTTAGCACCATCTGCTAAGCCTTGTTTATCCCTGGGACTCCAACAGAGGGTGCGGTCTTAGAGACCACGCTCAAAGGAACATTTGAGTTATGTTTATTCTTGTTGAAAAAGGGCACGTGTATTGAAGGTCTCAATTCAGAAAGCTACTAGGTCAATCCATTCAATTGATCTAAAAATAGAATAAGTTTGACCAAAAGTCCATCGCTAGCGGCCTCACAGTTCGTATGCCCCCCAGTTGAGGGTTAAAAGTGTCACTATTAATTCTCTTCGTCGGTTATTTGCAAGATTAAAATTCTTGGATTCGTAGAATCGTTATAAGAAAGATAAAATTATCCTTTTTGAGGCTTGTCCTAAGAAAAAAAAAATAGTGTTCTCGATTGCCGTCGATAATTCTCACTGTGGTGTTGCATTATTGATAATTTAAAAGTTTATGGAATCAATTGAAAGTGACAGGTTTGATGAACACCATTTTGACTAAATCCTTTTATTGGTGGTTCAGTATGATTTGCGATTTTTAAGAGGCAGCTAAAAGTTATTCTACCAGATTCTATGGTATAAGTAGGTTTCTTCAGGTTCGAGCTGAATGGGAAATAGGAAGCTCTACTTAATGTGAGAGTTGTATTATTTACTACTAACTGGAACCCCAATCTTTTCACATTTTTAATTGTTTCTAAGTCTTGGATACTACCCTTTCCTAAAAATTCATAAACTTAAGAGATTTTTGTTTAATTTTGATGACAAAATTGGAGATAGAATAATTATAAATTACTCCGAATTGTAAGTATGAAATACTGTAAGTACAGTTTGTATGCGATATTTCAAAAAAACATAATGTATTTTTATTGCAGAACAATTTCAAAATAAAAACAGTAGTTTGGGATGACTGACAACTGGTTTTGAAATAAATTCTGAAATAGTTAATTTTTCCTTAAGGAGAAAAAAAAAAAAAACTCGTAAGCTAAGCTAATATTGAATAATATTTTTTTCTTAAATATGTTGTTAGTTGTTTCTACTTTTCAAGTTTTCTCTTAAAACTTGTTCATGCGCTGAGGCAGCAGTTCTTAGTATGAATTTTTGTTCATTAATAATAAAATTTATTTCATTTCTTACCGAAATATTTACTTTTCCAAGCTTTCTAGGAGTTTCAGCGGTCCACTTACGTTTTCTTTTGGTCATCTTTAAATCATTATTTTAAAGCAAAGGAAAAAAATACCATTGTGTATTTATATAAAAGAGGATTTAAAAAAAAAAGAATGGAACAGTAGTTGAAAATCTGACTTTGTTTGCCGAGGAGTACTTACTAATTTCCTTATCTTAGAACCGTTTGAGATAACCTTTCAAAAAACTAATATCATTTGAATAAACTGCACGGATATGAAACCAATATATTCCAAAAAGTAAAAGTTTTGAATGGTGTGATGGTGTGAAAATATATTTTCTGGGATATTTTTCTCCGAAGTCACTACTGAAAACCGGAAAAGTATTGGCTACGTACCTGCTCAACCAGTGCACCTGTCTCATTTGCTGCCTTTATATATATAT
>JAPMOQ010054910.1:215815-333749 GCA_026543055.1 Argiope trifasciata
ATATATATATATATACTGAAGTGACAAAAGTCATGGGATGTCTGTTAATATCGTGTCGGTCCTCCTTTTAACCGGCGAAGTGCAACAACTCGACGTGTCATGGAGTTCACAAGTCGTTGGAAGTCCTCTGCAGGAATATTGAGCCATGCTGTCTGCATAGACGTTCATAATTGTGAAAGTGTGGATGGTGCAGGAGTTTGGGCACGAACGGACCTTTCGATGATGTCCCATAAATGCTCGATGGGATTCATATCGGGCGATCTAGGTGGCCAGACCATGCGCTGGAATTGTCCCGAATGTTCTTCAAACCAATCGCGAACAGTTCTGGCCCGGTGACATGGCGCATTGTCATCCATAAAAATCCCATCGTTTTGTGGGTACGCGAAGTCCATGAATGGCTGCAAGAGATCTGCAAGCAGCTGAACATAACCATTTCCAGTCAATTATCGGTTCAGTTGCACCAGAGGACCGAGTCCATGCCTTGTAAAAACAGCCCACACCATTATGCAGCCACCACCAGCTTAAACAGTGCCTTGCTGACAGTTTGGGTCCATGGCTTTGTGGGGTCTGCGCCACACTCGAATTCTACCATCAGCTCGTAACAACTGAAATCGTGACTCATCTGACCACGCCACGGTTTTCCACTGGTCTAGGGACCAGTCGATATGCTCACGAGCCCAGGAGAGTCGCTGTAGGCGATGTCGTGCTGTCAGTAAAGGCACTCGAGTCGGTCTTCTGCTGTCATAGCCCAAGGAAGACAAATTTCGCCGCACAGTCCTATCGGACACGTCCCTCGTACGTCCCACATTGATTCCTGCAGTTATTTGATGAAGTGTTGCGTGTCTATTATCATTGACCATTCTACACAGACGTCTGCGGTCTCGGTCGTTAAGTGCAGGTGGTCGCCCACTGCGCTGCCCATGATGGGATGTGATGCCTGAAATTTCATACTCTCGGCACACTCTTGATACTGTGGATCTCGAAATGTTGAATTCACTAACGATATCCGCAATGGAATGACCCATGCATCTAGCTCCAACTAACATTCCACGTTCAAAGTCTGTTACTTCTCGTCGTGCCGCCATAAATCTTGAAAAACCTGTTCACATGAATAACTTGAACACAAATGAAAGCTCTGGAAAACGAACTGCGCATTTATACTTTTTCGCTGCGATACTACTGCCATCTGTATATTTGCATATTGCAATCCCATGACTTTTGTCACTTCAGTGTGTGTATATATATATATATATATATATATATATATATATATATATAATATTTTACAAACCTGTAAAGTTGCTTCCCAGCACAGTTAGTTCTATCACTGAAAAGACTGATTTACAATCATCTGTATTGGATACTGCTTGGGTGCCGAACCAGTGATCCAAAGCTTGGAGACGAATTCGGAGACAAAATAGATAATATTGAAACTTCTAAAATTTTAACAATAAATCCAATAGAAATTGAGATACGTCCTGAACTTTTTCACTCCACCTTCTGTCAGCTATAAAAGGCCGGCAATCTCGAGATTAATCGAAACGTATTCGGAGTTGTAGATGAGTTTTTGAGAGGATAGTGAAGCAACGGTGGAGTGCCAGTGTTGTGTGGAGCTCAAGCAAGTGCTGAACTGCTGTGTGCCGAGTAATACTATCTAATGTGTTAGCAATATCAAGTTGTGTGTATAGAATCCAGTCTTGTCGTAGTGAGTCGGCAGCCAAAGTGAGGAGACAGTGAGAACTTCAGCCGTTTGGGGATATCGTAGAGAGAAGTTGCGACGATTCCCTCTTTTGTTGGATTCTGTCTGTCCGCTTTGTATCCTGTGGTCGATTATTACTTTTGGGATACTGTGTTGTATCTTGTGTAAATGTCTGGGATGTATATAGTGATCGTATTTGTATTCTTAGTCTATATCTTTGTTTTAAATAAAAGTTTTCGTTGTTTTCTACTGAGGCCTGTAGTGGGTGTATGTGGTTTCACACCATACACCCACTACACGCAAACCTGGAGATCCATAACAATATAGAGAATGCGGAAAAAAAACCTGGAAGAACAATTTTTGATAAAACTTGATTGAAAATAAATAATAATAATAATAAGGGCAGCAAGTAAGTAGCAAATAATTAATAAAGAAATTTAATTTGTTTCAAAGTGGTCGCCTTTTGAAGTGATGCAGAGATGCAAACGTTTATTGAAATTTTCAGCAATGGGCCGAAAGTCTTCTATTTTAAATCTGTCCCATTCTTACCACAGTAATTGCTTTAGAGAATTTAAACTTTTATATCGTTTGGTGAAGGCATATGTTATTATCCATGGAATTGAGATTTAGCGAGTTTTGTGTCCATTCCTTAGATGATATCACGTTTTGAAAATGCACCTTGCACCACTCTTCGATCTTTTTAAAATTGTGACCTGGGGCAGAATCCAAGTCGAAGCTCCAACTTTACATTACGGAAGTGCGTTTCGGCCCATGGAAACACAATAGCTTCAAGAATGTCCCTTTGGTACAATTTTGATTTATTTTAACCCTCTTATCCACAAAAACCAGAGGTGTTTCGATGCCAAGATCATGACTGATTTTGGATTATTGCAATGTTGCCGAATTCAACAACTGCCGAAATGCTAGGATGTCTACAGATTAAATCCTGCAGTTTTTAGGGATTACGAGCATTTGGCGGTAAAGAGCTTCTCATTGGGGGAAGGAATCTCTCTCAGTACTGACTTGTGGTACCGTCTCAAAAGTTTTCGGCTTGTTTGAAGCAGCATGAGTATTTCTTCGGAAGGAAACTGAACTTGTTGCAATTTGTAAAGTATCAGTCCAAGTTCTGTATTTATTTTTTGTTGCACTGGTCAAACCTTATTTCCAATCCACGAGCTTTATATTACATGGAAACTCTCAAATATCATTGAACTCGCTTTTTGAAAACCTTACGGTTATTGAAAGCGTTCACTATAGGTTTTCGTTCACTTCCTAGACTTTCAACCCTTATTGCATAGCACTTTGAACGATAGGTCGCATCAAACACCATTTGCCGTGGCACATTAAGCAAACGAACGACTTCCTGCAGTTTTTTTCCTTGCTTAAACAACTTTAAAATGGCTTATCTTTTGCTTGGCATTGTAGAAAACCCAAAAAAATACTACTTAAACTAAAAAAATCCTTATGAAATATGTTATGATTGAAGTGGTAGACAAAAAGAAATGAACGAAAACTAAAAAGAAATGAATTAACTACGATTCAATAATGTAATAACTTTTTCTGAGTTTTTTTTTACCATACCCTGTGTATATAACCCCAAACATATTTATACCTAGGTCATATTGCAAACTTTTCTGCTCCAAGTTCCTTTAAAAACTTTTTACATAGTAAATGATGTTAATAAATGGAGAATATATATATATATATATATATATATATATATATATATATATAATATGACAAATTAATTCCACGAGAGGGTGCTCAGAACTTCTTCCGGTGTTAACCAGCAGTCAGAGGGCAGAGTTCAGAGTTACTAGACCAAGAGTTAGACGGACGTCTGCCGTTGAGAAGGGGGCGACTGGAAACCGTTAAGACATGATCCTCTTAAAAGAGTCAAAACTGGAATTCTTTTGTTGAAGAATTCGACTGCAAATGCCCAATGTACAACGCGTAGGCGGAAAAGATCAATTGTACATCATCTTCTGTATATCTCTGTCATTTGAATTCCTTCTTCATCATTGAAACTTGTAAAATCATCTTTGTTAGCCAATGCAATAAACGAGTAGTGGACTGGTACATTGAAACCCATCACCATATATAATATAAGTAAACAACCATAAAAGCATTGAATAATTAAAACCCATATCCGAGGTGAGATTTCTTCGCCTGTTCTAGTATGTTTTTTTCCCTTTTTGTTTTCTTTATTATTGGGTCGAATGTTTTAATTTTTGGTTGAATATACTTATGTTGTTTTATTTTATATATTTTTGCTTTATTTGGTGAGGTTTTTAATATTGCTTTGTTTTTGCGTTTTTGTTGTTAAAATTGGTGTATCTCTTTTGCCTTGATTTTTGGGGAATTTGTATGTCACAAGGGGTTAATACTGTTGAACACTGTCCGATTTCCTGACAGTAAAAATCCCTTACTTTGAATCCTTGCCTGACGGTGTGACCCTTGTAAAAGTCTTCAGGCGGGATTCTTTTTCTATTTGTTGTAATTTTGATTATATTGTATTCCTTCTTACTTGGCTTATATTGCTAATAAATTATGTATACATAATATAAAGTTGCCTTCTCCTAAGAAAAAAACATTAACTATGAAATTTTTAGAGTTATTGATAGCAAACTTTTAATTTCTTAGATTATTTAATATTAAAGAATGTGTATAACGAAGATAGAATTTTTGAGAAACAACTCTAACATAAATATTTTAAAGGGATAATTTGGGATAGCAGTGATTTAGATACTTGAAACTGCAAGACCTGACTGCGAGGAACAATCTAGTTTTTTCCCCATCTTCTAGACTATCACAGATAAAAGATTCACGATCAAATTACATCCGCAATATGAAAGAAAGAAGTAAGAGTGACGGCACCAGGGGGGGGTGGAGGAAGTAATTGGAAATTCCGCCTAACGACCCAAAGTGATAGAGGTAGGAATGTCGGGTGGGGTAGACATGAAACAGAACATTTTCCTGTTTTTTTTTTCCTGTGCCATTGCCGTTGGTTTTCCCCCCTCCCTTTGTCCCTTGACCCAGTGGCGTGCGAGTGAAAAGAGGTCTTTGTCAAAGATGGGTCGATGTCTGCTTGGCACGGCTATCAGACACCTGCCAAGATTGCCCCAAGGTAAAATATCCCCCCAACGGATGGAGCTTTTGATTACTTCATTCCAATTCGAAGCCCCTATAAGTCGAGAGATAATAGAGCGGGGGAGATTTTTTTTTCTCGTTTCGTTCCTTTTTTTAATATATATATATGTATATATTCTTATGTCTCAGAATGAATGGGTGGGGTCCGCCCTCACGGTCTCGATAACGAATGATGCGCTGTTACGAGACGACACCGTTGTCACGACATCCCCCCTTGACAGATTGTTTTATTACCTCAGCCCCCCCCCCCCCTTTTCGTCTTTTAGGGAACACAGGTAATTCCTTCTACAGCAAAAAAGGGAAGAAAGATGAACGTTATTGTTGTCAATGATGAAGAGAACTCTTCAAGAAAGTCGCAGGAGATAGAGAGCGTTTTGACAAGACTTGTTTTTTCGACACATCTTTTTTCGAGTATTCACATCTTTAAATTAAATGTTCATCTGACGGCAAAAAGTGGGGAAAGGCAAACACGTAGAGGACTAACGAATGATATCAATGATTAGAAAATGTCTTAGAAATTCTACTGGAAACGATTATTGTTTATAATCATTGCAAGAACTTTAAAAACTGCATTCTGTGCTTGAAGTTAGCAGCCGTTCTTTTAAAAAGTTTGAAGTTAAAGAAATCTATTATGATCCATAATAGAAATGAACTCTTCAAGAAGTCGAAGTTGATCGAGAGTGTTTTTGACAAGACTGGTTTTTTCTACAAACGAGTATTCACATCTTTAAATTAAATGCTCCACCGACGCCGAAAAGTCATGAAAGGCAAACACGTGAAGAACTAATGAATGTTATCAATGATTAGAAAAGGTCTTAGAAATTGTACTGGAAACTATAATGACAATTGTTTCTTTATAAGTATTGCAAGAACTTTAAAAACTGCATTGTTGTGCTTGAAGTTAGCAGCTATTCCTTTAAAAAGTTTGAAACTAAAGAAATCTATTATAATCCATAATAGATCCGTAATAGAAATGAACTCTCCAAGAAGTCGCAGTTGATAGAGAGTGTTTTTTGACAAAACTTGTTTTTTCGACAAATGAGTATTCACATCTTTGTTTTTTCGACAAACGAGTATTCACATCTTTAAATTAAACGCTCCACTGACGGCGAAAAGTGGTGAAAGACAAACATGTAGAGGACTAATGAATGATATCAATGATTACAAAAGGTCTTAGAAATTCTACTGGAAACGATTATGACAATTGCTTCTTTATAAGTATTGCAAGAACTTTAAAAATTGCATTGCTGTGCTTGAAGTTAGCAGCTATTCCTTAAAAAGTTTGAAGAAATCTATCATTATCCACAAGGAGTTATATTAATAGTATATGGTATACATGATAAGAAAAGAATCTTTGGGAAATGACAACTGATGATAACGTTTATGATACCCGTTGCACAATTTTTCAAAGCTTTACGTCCATTTTCGTAATTTATTTTTATTATTTACTGGCCTCTGTATTAAGGATTAGTTGCTTTCTTGTTGAAGCATTTTATTTCTAATTCATCTAAAGTGTTTCTTATGTTGTAAACATTCATCAAGGTGAGTGAATGGTTTTAGATAATAACTCTTTTGTGTGTGTGTGTGCTTGCGTGCTTGCTATCTTTTGTTTGTCAGAAGTTAAAAACTGTTGACTTGTGAATTCCAGACAATGAAAGGGGAATAATTTTATGTTTCATTTGCAGTGAATGAATATTCCCATTCAAATGAAAATAATGCATTCTCATTTCTTTCCATTTACAAGTTCTGGCATTTTGGTATAATTTTTTTTTACCATAAATAATTATTCTTGAGATATTGGGAGTTCAAAAGTGCTAATTAAGATTAATAGTATATTAATATGGCCAAATGATTTCATAAGATAATTTCAGGCCTTAACATTGGTATTTAACTTTATAACAAGAAATCAAAACTTGGGAATGTTTGATCAACATTACTCGTTACTCCTTATAAGTTCTTCACATGACTTATTTTGTCATTCACCAGGACAGATAAACGAATAATTTCTAAAACTGCCATAACACTATTTTTTTTCTTTAATTTTAACTTTAAAAATTCAGTTCTTTCGCCTTAGGTCATTAATATATATTTAAACTTATTTCAGTAAAAAAACAAATATTGCTCTAATTTTTAATTACTTAATATTTAATGAGCTAATTAGCTTATTTTTTGAAACATGATATCTTAAATTCTAACTTATACAGATACACAATTCTAGTAGGAAATGATTCCTAATGTTAGCCTTCAAGTTGTCTACCTCAATCAAGTATAAAAATATATAGTTTATTTTTAACTATTTTTTTTATCAACCCTGATTAGAAAACGAGATCTTTTCTGTAATTTTAAGCTTTAAATAGCTATTAAAATATATTTCTGTAAGTATACAATAGCTTTGATTGAGACCGACATACATTGTTTCATACAAATTATTTTAATATATAAATAATTGTATTTGGTTAATTTTTTTGTTAAGTTATGATTGTTTCAATGAAGCAACATAGTGGGAAAATGTCTTTCTTCCTAAAATGTGTTTTAAAAAAACTGAAACTATAGTTTTTAGAGAAAGTACCTAAAGAAAACACTTTATAACTCGATAAATATATTGAATATTGACAACAACTTGGCAACGTTTGAAAGCTAAAGGATTGGAGAACATTTTGATGCAATAAAAAATGCTCGCTATTTTGAAAGATTTTCTGAGTTTCAAGTGTGTTCTCACACTTTAGAGATAGTTTTGAATGTTAATTCTTATTATGGCTTTTAAATGGAAGACTACTATCATCTACAAAGTAAATTTGTTTATTACATGAAGATTTTCTAATTTGATTCTTGAATAGAAGTGTTCTTATATTGTTTGTATTCTTCTGATCAAAATGCATTCTTTCAACTTTAAAATGCCCATTTTTTGAGACCAATAAATATTTTTACCATTCTTCTCAGCTCCTTTGAGATTTTTTTTTTTAATTATTTGCTCTAAAATAGGATAATAATTCGTAATAATAAAAGGATAATAATTCGTAAATTAACCTAATCAGTAGAGAATTATTTAAAAAGGGAAGACGATAGTTTTCATTCTTGTAATTAGAACAATAACTATGAATTTTATAAATCTTGTCTTTTATTTGAATTTTAATACAATTCTTGATTAATTTGATTTAGCACCAATATTTCTTCCCATGCAGACATAAAATTACTGCTCACATCGTTAAGTACAAACAACCACAAAAGTAATGATAATAAGAATAAAAATGTTATAAATAATTCTATTTGATTAAGTACATATTTAAATTTTGGTGTATACGATTATTTTTTAAAATTAAGTATGCTTCATTTATGTACATATGGATTTAAGAAAATTTCATTCAAAGAGATATATAAGTTGAATGGTTTTGCATGATTTTTAAAACTTAAAAACCGAAACTAGGGCAAAAAATTATAATTATTAAAATTAATTTATAAAATACTTGCCATGAATTCCTCTTTATTATTAACAACTACCTTAGAAGACCAGTTGGTGTACTGAAATTAATGATAGCAAAAATTTCGATTTAAAATTTTACATTTTTAGCTACATATTTGATAAGTAACGTTACTTGTACCATTTATGAGATCTCACTCGGCTCTGTTCGTTGTACTACGCATTCACCTAAATTTCTGTCTTCTCCCGAGGAATTTTAACATTAATTTGAAATAGAGCTTCCACAAATGCAAAAACTGTTTTTACTGAAACTGAACACGTTTTCAAAATGAGTACACTAAAGAAGAATCATTTAGCATTGAAGTCTTATCTGCATTATAAAATATCTCTTAAAATATTATGCAATACCCCAAAAGGTTATTCTATAAAAAATTCTTTGATTTATCATAAAGCTCAGTTTTCTAAATTAATTTCAAGAGAATTTGAATGAAATGAATAATAACGTTATATTTCTGTTAATAAATATATTTCAGAAAAATTATGAAGTCAAAATTTTATACAGTTCTTAAGTCGTAAGAAATAGTATTCAGTAAAATAGTTTTGACACTCTAATTTTTAAATCAAAAACACATTTTAAATTTTTTCCACCAAATCTGACTAAGTAATAAAACTTAAAATCTTCATATGTTAAGCCAATCAATAACTTCATAATTTTTAAGCCAATCAGACTTAGGGATACTTTGGGCGTTGAGTGGTGTTCTTCTTTTAGAGGTGAATGGAGCGACCTAAAATTGCACATTTTTGTAAGTAGTAATATTCATATTTTCATAAATCACTCAGTTTTAGAAAATACCCGAAAGACACTGAGTCTTTTAAATATTAGTAGAATATTCAAGAATCTATATAAATAAAAACAGATGTTGGTCTATATGTCTCTTATGCGCTGCCATACCGATACCATTCCGATAAAACTTCAACTACTTATTACTTGTAGTGTCGGAATGGTTATAGGCATAGTAACATTATCAAATGTGTAATTTATATAAATAAAAATGAATATTTGTCTGTATGTCTCTTATGCGCTACAGTACCGCTCATCCGATTCCGATAAAACTTCGGCAACGAAGGTTATAGGCATAATACAATCATCTAAAGTATAAAAAATGTTTTCAGATCTATTTACCATGGATTAAGCACTAAATAACTCTCCAAAAGGAAGCAACAGATTCAGTAAAGATGCTAAATTTAAGCTAGATGCTAATATTTCGTAGCTATTGTACGTAAATGCAATGTAGGTCTTTCTCTGAGGTAATAGTTTTATTAGAGTGTGCGAAAAAGTTTCAGGGCAACCAATACTATAGGTTTGAAATTTTAACAAAACATTTAATAAAATTTAGCCCCCCCCTTTTTTTTTCTGTAATTTCCGAAAATATAATAGTAAAATAATTTTGCACTATCTTAGTTTTCAAAAAATTATCCTTTCAACTATATATTATAGATTTCATGGTATAAATATATTTTTTATGTTTAATCATGTTTAAAGGAAAATATTTTAATCACAATTTTAACATTAAATTTGTGAATTCTGAGCGAGTGTTAAACGAATCACGAAATACGATAAATAATTTCTTTCATTACCATTCTGAAAGAATACTAAGCTTCACGATTCTAAAAGAATACACAAATCTAATACGTAAAAATGAATATTTGTTGGTAGAATAAAATAAATACTATATATGCTTCTATATATCCTTCAATTTCAATGAATGTATTCATTGCTTTCAAGAAAATAAATATTATTCTTAAACAAGATAACTATATCAAATTCAAATGATATTTCCTAAATTATTTCTTCTACGGCAGCAACGCGTCGGGTACCAGCTAGAATTTTGCAAAATATGACTCTTAGGACCGAAGGTCCTTAAAAAGATTAAAACACACTGTCAGAACATTAATTCATCAAACTACATAAAATAATGTTCTTTTCTTAGATTATTTTCCTTTCTAGATATATTAAAAGGAAAAACTAATTGTTTAATAACCGAATATTGGGAACACAATTGAATGGATATCCTGTATATATATAAAACCAGTTTGCTTTAAATACCTCAGAATTATTAAACTATTATTTGTTAAAGTGTATAGTCAACTTTTTTTTCGCTTGTATTTCTAGTAAATATCATATTTCATGTTTATTTCATTTCACGCAGGTAAGTGGTGAAAATTTCTGTTTTTGAGACTTAGTTTGCAGTTAGAATTAACTCTTTTAGTTTTTTTTTAAAGCTATGGTGATTCGCTTATAAAAGCGATTTTTCTAACGGACACATGACAAACTCGTGCAAGTTAGATGTTATTTTATGCCAAATGTACTGTTGGAAAACATATTTAAAAATTAAAACAATTGTAAGGCAAATAAATTGGAAGCATTGAAAATATAAATTTTTAACAATGTAATGTAACATTTTTAGAACTTATCACAGTAAAACGCTTAAATTTCGCCTTATATTTAATTAACTACTATTCAAATAAAAATATAAAAAAGGTCCCTTCACTGGTGCATATTTCCACTGTCCAAACTATATATTTGTCAGGTTTGTTAGCATTATGTCAAACTGTGTAGCCTACAGAGCGCCAATAAAGACACAGATATATTTACATATTATCTTTTATAATTAGGGAATGAGATGTATTGTTTAAAATAGTTTTTAGAATTTGAATGAAAATAGAAAATCACTCTGCGAAAACAGGTATCTTTGAATTGTGTCGGTAATGCATTCTAATATGATCAAAAACCCTTTTTGTGCTATAATACTTTCGGAAGTTAAGGTGGAAAAATTACAAAATTCATCTAATTTTTAATTAATTTAAAAAATGACACAGAGGTGTATATTTTCTCTCTACTAAAGTATATGTGTGCTATATTTGACAGCTCTAAGTCAAACGATTTTGCCTATACAATGCCAAAACACACGCACATTCATCCTTATTTTTAATAGCGATAGAAATAGCATGATAATAAAATAACAAAAATCATTTGTTAAAAATGATATTATTTATAGTTGATCATCAAGTTTAAAATTATTGCAAACATAATGCAAAAATAGCTTAAAATGATACACCAGCAGACAGCTGAACTTAAAGCTATCGGATTTCATGTAATGTTACTTATTACTGAAAAGGTTTTTCTAAAATTTAGATGTTCTTTTAATTAGTAATTCAAAGAGACAATTTTTGTATTTCTAGATCGAATTGTCTTGCTTGTAAAGTGTGTAAACATATATATATATATACATTAAAATAAATATTACATTTTCATACTCTTTTTATTTATTGAATGGAATTTAGAAAGAGTGAGTTATGTTTTGTGTTACAGGCATGGAGTCCTCGTAGCCCGCGTGCCAATGCATGGGTAGCGGTTGCAGCAGGGCCACCAAAACTTCAACCGTAGGCCCCGTCGCCGCTGACCCCGTGAACCCTCTCGGGCCACCTGAGATGGTGGCCAGCAAGGATCGCCGAGTCTCCATTCGAGATCCCCTGGTCGGTCACCAGCGCATGGGGGGAGAGAAGTCCCCTCCACCCATGTTGCCCGGGCAACTACCGCCACGTGCCACCCAGAAGGATGTGGACCGAGTGAAGGGCAGCCGACCCCCCAGCCCCCTGACCTACGACCAGCGGTGGGGAGAGAGGGATGATGACGTGGAAGAGGAGGCCTTCGACATCAGCGATATATCGGACGACAGCGATGAAATGGTGGCGGTGAGTTACCTTTCCTCCCAATTCATTTTCCCAATTTCTTTCACTTATGATTCCTATCATAGTGAACTGCAATTCCCAACTTGTAGAATTGTAAGTGAAAATAGAAATTCAAATCCAAATATTATTGTTACGGATTTTCCACCTTAAACTTCTAATCCGTCGGGTTCTTTTATTTGTATAGTGGGGTGTATGGTGTTAGAGATGAGCACAATAATGATCAGTCCTTCAGTAGAAGACATAACGAAGACTTTTGTTCACAGGACAGCACAAAAATGACAAATATTTACAGCACAGAGATGACAATTATTTACAGATGTCAATTATATACAACCAAGACGAACACACACGACAGCAGACAGTAGCCCACAATAACAACAGTAGTCCACACGCAGAAATTCCGTAGTGACAATGTCCACTACACACAAAGCGGCCAGACAGGATTCAGCAGGAGAGGGGATCTTTGAAGGATTCTGTCTACGCTGTCGTAGGTCTCTAAATGGCTGAAACTTCCTCTCCGTTCACTTCTTGCTTTAACTGCCAACTCACTTCTCCACACAACGGGACTACTTCTCAGTTCAGGACTGCTTCGTTCACTACGATACAGGCTTCGACAGAATACAGCAATTCAGCACCCTGTTGCTTCGGTATTCTCCCGGTGACTCCTCCATTCAGGACTCCTAGCCACGACAAATTCAAGACCTATAAGCTCAGGTATTCTCACTCGACCAATTTCTGGACCAATCAGGAGCATTCTGGATGTATCTCGGTTCCTAATGGACATATCTGGAAACTTTTCAATGTTTTGGGTATTATCCATTTTGTCGCCAAGCTCTGGGATCTCTGATGTGACACCCGGGTACCGCTCAAAAAAGATGGCTGTAAATCAGTCTTCCTAACGAGACATTATTAGCACAGAAAAGAAAAATTACAGGTTCATAACAATACTTTTTCAACAGATTTTAATATAGTGTTAGAAGTTGAGTCGGTTATTTTAATTGTTTTTGCACATTACCGTATACTTCTTAAATAATCACTTGCGATCTGAAATATTGCTCTGCGAATAATATTAAGCCCCTCTTGAGATCGTAGAATATTAATTAAAGTGGTATGGTAGGGGAAAAAACTGTAGATCGAACGATACATTTGCCTCCAGCTGCTAATATCTGGTAGCAGTTGGGAGACGAAAAAATTGAACAAATGTTTCAAGTATCAATTACCATTACTATGCCTTTAGATACAAAAAATTATTAATAATATTTCCTTATTCGACTGAAACAAGGAATGATAATTTTAATTTTCCGAATTGATATTTAATTTTCCGTTTGAAGAGCATCATAAATTTTGATGCACTTGAAATTCTTAATGAAACATCAAAATTTCAATGCTCGATTCATGCTCATTTTACGCAGCAGTTCTTCAAGGGTAATTCTTCAAGCAATTCCAAAAGGGTATGATAAAGAATATTTACTTCAAGACAATTATTCATGCAGCATGCCGGAATCGAAATTTTTCATACCGCAATTTTTACATACAATAATTTTTCCACATTTGGTTGGCGCAGTATGGTCAACATCATGGCTCTTGAGCCATAAAAACCCAAACAAATCGAATTTCCACATTTGGTATTAGTTATATTTATGAAGTGAAATATTGATGAAAAGAGGCATTTTTTAAAACTCCATGATGAAACGATGCATTTTTAGGATGATGCGAATGTCCTTCGATCCTTGGCTCTTCTGCGTGTCGGCCAACTGTTCATGGATGCAAACTTCCCCCCTCTGGAATCGTCCCTCTACTACAGTCACCGATTAGTAGAAGGAAAGGTCACGTGGATGAGGCCACACGTAAGTTGTGCAATCTTCTCACATTGTATCTTTGAGAGTCATCTTAATATAAACCAACGGAGCTTTCTTAATCAACGGAAAAATTATGGACCTTGGGTAAGACAAAGAATACTAAGCATTGCGTTCGCAGAGTTAAGAAATACTTAACTTTAGTGCGATTTCAGCATTTTTACTGATTCTATCGAGTGATCCTTGGATATTTATCTCTGGTTAATAGCATCCAAAAGTCGTATTTGTGTTTTAGACGGTATTTCCCGATCAATTCAAAAAAAAAAAATATTAGCATAGAATTGCATTTTTAATCACAAAATCATATAGCAAATTTGATATATTTAAATCATTGCTTTCTTAAGTTATCGGATTTACAAGTTTCTGAAAGCACAGACTGACTGACACTCAACTCCTTCTGGGATGTGGTTTAAAATTCGATTCGTGTTTACGACACAGATGTTAAACCTGGGTACCGAATTTTATCCATTTGATTCTCTTCGTTTTCGAGTTTTTGCGAATAATTTATATTCAAACAACCGAACAGTTATCGTTCCGCTGAACAGATTTTACTCAAAATTCGATAGAAATATACGAATTTTGTATTAAGACTTTATATGAAATTTCAATTTAGTCTAGCTAAAAGTGTTTTTGTGATATCTTTGTTAGATGTAATGCCAAAAATATGTTTTTTGAACTCAAGGAAGGTCTAATTTCTGGAGATTCGCTAAAATCTTGAATTCGAATTTTTCGACAATTTTAGCTCCTTCACATTATAGCACATTACGTACATAAGAGTTAAATAAATTCAATGTTTCCATCTAGGAGATGATCCCCGAGCCAAAGCTGCTGATAGACACTATCAGCCGCCATGACATCGTGCAAGGAGTTCTTGCAGACTGCTGGTTTCTCTCGTCGTGCGCAGCTGTTGCTCAGAGGCCTGATCTCATGCGGAGGGTAAGATACCCGCTTTTTTTTAACATACCAGTCACCTTTGGTGACCAGTTTGCTCATCCGCATTATTGATTCTTTAAATGATTAATATAAATTGGGTGGTTTTTATATTAATCCATTTACTGAATGAAATAGTTACTTCGTATTAAATAGGTACTTTGATACAAATAGTGTATGTAGAAAATGAAGTTTCTTGTTCCAACGCAATAATTCGGATTTCCTCCCTGATCAGAAAGTCCTAGGTGGCCTCGTGGTAAGGTCTCGACTTCGGAACCGGTGGGTTTCAGGCTCGAGACCCGATTCCTTTGAGGAACCGTCGTATAAGCGGGTCTGATGCACATTAAAGTCCGGGCCAAACGACCACCCACTGATGTGGAGAGGTAAATGCCAACTTAGGTGTCATCTTTGTCATCTTACCACTGTTCAAAATGGCGAGTTCCGTCCCAAAATAGCAATAATGTTGCTTTGAAATGGAATTTTAATATAGTAAACTAAACTTCATTAATGATTAGCGTGGCTCCTTTTTGAATCTATCCCTGTCTACATTCATTTGCCTATCCAGTATAAAGTTGTTTATGTCCTTTAGTGGTATTTTTCTATAATACTGACGATGGTTATAATGCCTGTTATGTGAAATCCTAAACTGTTCAGCTTTTTTAAAAATAAAAACTAATTTAAGTTGTGGAGCGTTTACAGTAAGTGTAACTTTTAATATAAATTTTAAATTTTGATCAAATTCTTAAAAATTAAAATGTTTCATTTTTTAAGTCGCTTTGTTTCTCTAATCAGGCAAATTCCGCCTTGAAAAATCAAAGATAATTGTCAAATTTTCAATTCTTTAAATAGCCATCTGCAATACTATTTTGAGAATATAGAATTATATATATCAGGTATTCGTTAGTATTTCCCTTTCTTTTACAATTGCGGAAATATTATTAAAAAGCAAAAGCTTCCTTCTTTTTTTTAAGTATGGCGTCTCGTTTTCATGGAGACATTCTATTCATTATTATTATTCTGGCAAAGAAAATCATCGATATTTTAAAATGAACAACACTATGTGGTTTATTAATTTGCTACAATTTTCGTACATAATGGTATAATATTTTCGTGTGACATTATATTAAAACTCTCCGAATATTTCAAAATATATAGATATGAAAACAATATATAGATATATATATAAAACAATATATAACAATATATAAAAAAACACAACAATATATAGATATGATGCCTGGAGCTTATATGTATTGCCTTAGTTTTTCAACTCTTTCTTGTTTAACTGTTATATAACGGATCATATTTCACCTGAGAAGGTTTTTTTAAGTAGTAAAGTTCTTCACAAGATTTTCTCACATATTTGTGAGTAAAAGTTTACTGGAGAAATAAAAATTTTTAAATTAAAAAAACGAGGATTTTGCCAATAAATGGTTTGAGTTAGCACCAATTAAAACCTTTTAGGTGTACACATTTTTCTCTTCAATGTTTTTTCTTCTATAGGGCTTGGAGGCAATCTGTAAAACTTGGGAGAAGTCTATTAAGTAATCTGCTTTAATTACAATGAAGATAATTTGCAAAAAATTAAATATTTGGGAGAGTTTTTGATAAATGTAAGCAAACCCACATGGTAATAAAAGCAGAACTAAGAAAATGCATATCGTTTGGTACTAATGATTTCTATTGAAGTTTGAGATTATCTGTATTAAAAAGCCAGTCATCTTTCATGCTTCGAATAACAGTCCTTAACGTCGATAGCGTTAACAAATCGTTTTATAGCTATTTACCTGTAAATAGGGCAAGATACCAATGAATCTTTAAAAAAAAAATATGGATTATTACATAAAAAAATTATCTTAAATTATTAATAACCTTTATAAAAATGTATTTCAGATGCATTAACGTAGCATAGTTTCAATAACATTCTTCTGTGGAACATAATATTAGTTTCATTACAGTGCTTTTAATAATAATATTTATTTAAATTACTGGGATGTTTTTAGAAATAGTAATTGATGTTCTAATATTTCCTTTAGGAATTAATATTTCCTTAGTTTCAAAATAAAATCTCGAAAGAAGTCTCTTGAAAAATTCAATAATTTTGTAATGATTTGTTATTCAATGCTGCCTAATTTGGAAAATTTATTTTTACTTGTATAGTCACTTGCCAATTGTATAGGCCATTTTGAACTTCCAAGAAGTGGATTATTTTGATGTAATAATTTCAGCTTAGATTTTGAATCGGATAATCATAGTTTTTTTTAAAAAAAAGTTTAGGAAATTTTGACAATCTGGATAATTTTTTCACCTAAGAATTTTTAGAATAATTTATAAATAAGTGTTAACAACGTATTCTTGAAATGAAATTAGGATTTAAAAAAAACAAATAAATGCTTCAATTTTTATGTTTAAAAAATGAAACTCAGTTGATAGCTGTTCTAATAACAAATAATTTGATAACTAGTAGAAAAAACATGAAAAAACCGTTTGAGAATATACTTTCAAAAATAAATTCATAATTGAAATCCTATTTGTTATTTTTTTAAATTATTTTTTTACTATTTCCAACTGTCCTCTGACTCCCTATACTTTTGCGATTTTTACCTTTGAAAATTTTTTTGATACCCCAAGTTGATGTGATTCTTTATCCTCTTGATGCCTATTACACCCCCCCTCTGAATTTGTAGGCCGAATTTGGCAAACACCCTGTATATAATATAATTTAATATATACGTATATTTCATACACATATTTAATTAATTAGAAATGGTTCAGTGCAAATTATTTTACTAGAAGTTAATTATATTAAAATTCAAAATTTTACCTTTTTGATGCTGCAAGATTATTTTTTGTCAAAATTTTCTTTAATTTTAATGCATTCTTTAAATTTTTATTAATAGTCTATATTAAATAACGCACATTGTTTTTTTTAAAAAAATAACACATTAAAACTGATCTACTTTGCTACTGTTTTTGAGATTTCTGTTATTATCTTTTGTATTTTATTTTGGTTTAAAATAGTTATTTAATAGTGCTTAAAAGAACTGACATGCATTTCATTGTCAAATGATCATAACCAAATGATCTCTGTTCATTTCACAGAGCAATCAGTCAAATAGTGTATTAATAATAATAAAATAATTATTATATTAAATAAAGGAATGAATTACATTAATTTACACGAAATTAACTTTTACATTAAGAATATTATATATGAAAGCATTTAAATGTCAAATAACGCTGGATGCGTCCACTATTTTTAAATAATAGTTTTTTTAAAATAAAAAAGTACTTATATCAATTGTAAGTGCTTGAAAATAAAATTCTTTTTATGTACGCCATTTACTTCAAAATATAATAGAATTATATTTAGAACAAGTTTTGTAGACTTAATGATATAAAACATTTTTTTCATTTTATCAGTTTTCACTAACTAATGGAAAGAGGAAAATAACAAGTAATATAATTTTTTTTTTTCAATTCAATTTCTGCTTTGGTCAACAAAGAAAATTCTCAGAGCTTCGTGATGAATTTGGCGATTTTGGTGACCGAATAGAACTTACAGCACAAAATTAATTAATTAAAATTAAAAAAAAATTATATTAATATCAAACGTTATCTACTGAAAGTTTTTAAAAAATTATTTCAACTGGAGTGGATGAATGACAAGTATTTTATCAACGATTGAAAATTTGAAGAAGATATGTGAATAAATACAGGGACAGTGGGAACTAATAGTAGGAATTGAAAAAACACTGACTAATTTTCCACTTAGCATATTCAACAGCTGCCATGGTCAAAAACCAACCATTGGCAGCTTTTCAGGGTCCAAGAATCAAAAAGAGCCATAAGCATTTTGGTTTAAAATCGGCCATTAACGGAATAAATAAATTTATAAAGCGTATAAAATTTTATAAAATATAAAATATTAGGAACTTTATCATAAGTAAAACTAAAGATAATAAAACTAAATACTAACAACTCAAAACTCTTTATTTACTAGGAAAAAATACATTTTGCACTGTATAGTAGTAATGGCTTCAGTTGTACATGTAATTGAAATTAAAGTAACATTAGTGTGACATCTGTTGTAGCAGATTAGACGATAAATATATTATTATACGTAAGATAATACTTTTGGCAGAATTCATGCTGAATTGGAGTCATTTGCCAAACGATTTCTAGGTGAATCTTTAAGCTATGATTCATCTCAAAATAATGATTCGTAGATATTTATAAAAATATGCATAAAACAGTATCAGCTAGCTTTTTCTCAAACTATTAAATGTTTGAATCAAATTCTATGTTTCCAAAATTTGGTTACTGTCATTTTTACTTATGTAACTTTTTAACTTTTCTGTTTCAGTCAATTCTAAATTTTTACTTGTTTCCATAAATTTTTAAATCCGCATTGAACTAGATTGGGAATCAATTAATTGCATTTCAAATTCTTCAGTTTCCAACCAATCGAATTGGGACAAATTCGATTTATCAAAGATAAACAATTGATGAGGATTATAGTATTGTATTGATATAGCAATTTTCTCTTTTCTAAAACGATGAAAATGATTTTCATAAATTTCCCCCCAGGTAATCGCCCCCTACCAGCCACTGTATGGAATGGGATACAGAGGTATCGTGCGTTTCCGGTTCTGGCGTTTCGGCAAATGGATCAACGTCTACGTTGACGATCTTCTGCCAACAAGGGAGGGTGAGCTCATCTTCTCCCGTTGCTCCGATAGAAGGGAATTCTGGGTAGCACTGTTAGAAAAAGCGTATGCCAAGTAAGTGTCTCAGATATTCTCACTATTATACATCAATGAAGCAGAATAAATATTGTAGCAAAATAAAAGCGAGGGATGATTCATTTACATCAATCTACTGTTGTTGTTGTTGTTTTCTATGGATAATTAAAAGTTCAAACATGCCCAAAAGTCCTTAAGACTAGCTAAGCGAGCGTCGGGGCCTTCTTCTTTCATACAGCCGACCACCCAGCCACCACTGAACGTAGCAGTATCGACAGGATTTGTTGTGGTCGACTGCAGCCTCGGGGCCTGAAGGTTGTACTGAACATCTTCCCTCGAAAGAGGGCCGAAGAGTTCAAAGATGGCAGCAGCAATGACAGGGCAGTTGAAGATGTGTTCTGGGCTGCATTGTGATGAGGGGCAATGCTTGCAAATGGAGCAGGATGTAGTATTGTCTGGTGCAGAGGTTCCCAAACTTTTTTGTGTCGTAGACCCCTTGCCATGTTTTTCCGTATTGAATATACCTCCTACTTACCTGATATTGATTTCCTGTAAATTTCTAACTGTAGTGAAGTTTACTGTTAAAAACTTAAAGTAAAAACACATGTTAATTTATACATTTATTAATTGAATTTAAATTTATACTACTCAAAATAAAATTTCGTATCTGTTATGTAAAATCTATGTAACATGAAATAAACATAAAATAAATTAACATAAGCAAAAAGTCAATATTTTTAATGAGAAGGATGAGCCTGATGCTTTAACAATAAATTATCAACATTTGGCGTCAATTTTGTAAGGGTTAATCTTAAATCTCCTCGGCTGATGATGTCCAGTCTGTTTCTTTTATTTGTTAAGAGATTAGTAACAGCGCTAAACTACTATCAGTGCATGTGTTGAGATTTACTATCGTGGATCCCCATTTTCATTTCATGGACACCCAAATTTTTTTTTCGCTGACGTAGACCCCTTGCAGGTTGTCATAGACCCCTAGGGGTCGATATAGACCACTTTGGGAATCACTGGTCTGGTGCTATTTTCATGTCTTTAAACAAGGCCTGTGCGGAGTCTTGCAATGATTGAAGAAAGGTGTCTGGGGCCACTGAGATACGAAATAGAGGGCTTTTTGAAAGTTTGCTTAAAGAATCTGAGTTTTTCTACACATTTATCTGCTAATAATGAAGATAACTGTGTGTATTATCGCACTACAGACCGGCCTTTTTGACCTACAAATTTGTCACATATATATCAGGGAGGGTAAAAATATAGATAATAAATTTATTTGATTCAATCAAAATTTTAGTTAAGTAAAAATTAAATTGAATTTTTATACTTTCCGTCGATACTTTTAGAAAATATCATTGCACAAAAATAAATTTTACGATGCGAAATTTTTTTTAAATATATATATTTTTTAAGATATCAATTTAATAACTGGGCAAAGTTTTGTAATTTTTTTTGTTTAATCTCCAATAATAAATCATATAGTTGCTATAATATTCAAACTGTTTTCTCTGTTTCATAAAATATTTAATAGCTTAATTTTTTTTCATGAAAAATAAAATAAAAGATAATATTTATTATTCGTGACTAATACAAGAAGAATAAAAAAATAAGGCTACAATACGGTAAAATTTAAACGAATAGAATATTTATGAGTTCAATTGCCATATGATGTAATGCAACTGATTTCAATTACGTAGACACACGTACATAATGAACAGAGCAGGCGCTAGTCGATTAAAATAGCACAACTTTTATATCTTGAGAGTTTCACAGATACACGTGCATAAAGTTATGTCTAGACGATTTAAATGAAATTAGACATAATCTGTATTCCCAGCAAACCACAACTGATCAGTAATGGCCAGTAGTAATAAGTCCATACGCCTTTCCACCCGAAGGCATGCTTAAAAATTACTGAATGACCAACAACACTGGCAGGTACTGTGGTTATGTCTTAAGGGCCACTACCGGCTACACTACAACCCTCTCCTTGAAGAGTACGTTTTGTCATCGACGGGAGGATCCAAATCCTCCAATTTTTGTGTACCCAGTGGGTTGGCGAGATCCAGCTACCATGCTGGAAGCATCTCATCCTCAATTACGAGGTATATCCCCCTCAAGGGGTTGGCGAGTCATAATAATTAAGAACTCTAGCTATGATGCCATAAGATATTGAAATCTATTTTATGGTACGATCACATCGCCAATGGCTGTACCGCTAAAATTTGCAATCAATATGGTAATCCAAATAATCTAGATAGCTGGACTTGCATTTGCAGACAATTAAATATTATTATCTCTCTCCGACAATAGAGACAGGACAACACTTAGCTATAGTCAATTTCTTGTTGACTATGTCAGAGAGTAGATTTCAGTAGCTGTAAGAATGATCATAAAATTGATAAAGACAATAAAAGGATAAAACTAGTTATATATTTTTCTTAACTGCATTTGAATACATTCCTGTATCAGAACGGATGTAGTTGAATGATTTTGGTGACATAACTTTTAATTAAATTAACAGGAGGGGAACGACTGTACTTTCAAAAACACTTAATTCTAAAATTAATTTTGAATTTGGCACTGATACCAATATGTATAAACATTCAATCAAAGTACTGTCGATTCTCCTCTTGTCTTTCATTTCTCCTCCAACTGCCTTTAGTGGCCTAGTAGTAAGATTTCGAGACCCCAGGGGGCCAGATTTGAAACCCGACTCCACTGAATACCCACCATGTATGTAGACCTGAGGCATATCATATCTGGCAGAGCTCAAAAGGATGAACTGATATCCCAAAATATCATTACCTTAGCGAACGGAGCATTAATTTAATATAACTGAAATAAGCTAAACTCCACTGCATTTGATTGTTTTTTTTCCTAAGAAATCTACCTTCTTTTCCCTTACTTCTTGTCTTAATACTCTCTAAAGTTTAATAAAAACCCCATATTTTTGTATTCAGGTATTTGTTCTGATGCTAGATTATGACAAGAAATTAATCAAAGATTAATTGAAAATTTTACAAAAACCCACAAAATCAACGAATTCGTTGTAGTGGAATACGTTGAAATGGCTCGAGTTACAGATCATTAACAAATACTCTCTTTCTGTGAAGACACGAACACACAAACAACAAAACACAACAGAAGTATCACAAGAATACCATCGACGATAGTTTATAGCAGCGCACAAATAGGTAGTAAACAGCTGTGACAGCATGATAAAATTTGTAGAGAATTGAATTCCTCATTCTCATCTATTAACTATATGATTCATCGAAATATTAATATAGATTGGCTGCTCATCACACGATTCAAACTTGACTGAATTCAGCTCTGTCTCCCAACTCATTATAATTAACTTGTAAGGGCAAAATTTTTTCAAAAGATTGTCAATAGACTCGTGTTCTAATGCCCCTATAGCCAAAATTCCTGCACGCCTATTGCCAAAATTCCTGCAAGTTCTGGAATCTTCTATTTCATCATCGCATGATTGCCAAATTTATCGAATAGCTTCAGAATCTCTGATCTGGCATCCATTCAGTATCCACCAGAATTGAAGGTAAAATTGCCTTCGTTATTATGGAATTAATTGAACAGTGAAACAAATAGTTCACTCCAATATTGATACTGATACTGATATACCAATACTGATAGTGTACAGTATAGATAGATGAGTACTATTCATCATGAACAAGGCAACTTCAGATTGCTGATGCCAGAAAGGATTTCAATAGGGGCTTATTAAAAAGACACAGACTCCAAACATTATTGATACAAAAGTGCGTTTGAAATTAAATTCTTATTTGTTAACAGCTTTATTTCCTTTCAGGTCATTAATTCCCCTTATATTTAAAACAGTATTCACAATAAACTTCATTGGATACTGTAGTTTCGTTTTCATTCCCGAATTGAACACCATTCCATAATTGAATACCCTTTTACTGACTTATATGCATGCTTGAATTAGCAAACTTGCATGATACAATACATCTGCAATTCAATGAAATTTATTTTCATCGTTGGAATTATCTTAGTTAGCTTACAGTTAATATGTAAAAAAAATATCCAACTCTTATTTTTCTACATTTAATGCCGTTATCTTGTTAGTCAAATGCATAAGTAAGGCTTTCAGTACATAAATATTAGCTGACATTTGCCGTCATGTGTTTGTGCGTGATTTAATAATATTATTATGCTGATCATGGCTTCAGTTCATGCTGGATACAAATTCCTTCCTCCATGACACTGTTATCGATCCTATTTCCACAGGTTGCATGGCTCTTACGAGGCTCTGGAAGGTGGTCAAGCAATGGACGCCCTAGTGGACCTGACCAGTGGGCTCTCGGAAAGATATGACCTCGAATCGGCTCCTTTAAATCTTTACCAGTTCCTGCTACAGGCTTCTTCCGGTGGAGCGTTTATCACTTGCTCTAGAAAAGTGAGTCATTTCATACTTATTCGTTACAATAGCTCTACTTTTTAATTAATTGTAAAATGCTAAATAATAATTTAACCTATCTTTTCAGGAACATATATTTTTGTCATTCCAAAAACCCTGGTATTAAGGTGTACGTACACACTAGAATATTAAAAAAAATTTTAACTTTAAAAATCTAATTTTTTTCACAGTAGATCATTATTATATGTTAAAACTCATTTCAATGAGAAAAAGAAATATTACGCTAATTATTAATTAATTAATGAACTAATTAGCATATTATTTGAAAAATGATATAAATTATACAGATACACCATGCTAGTTGGAAATTGTGCCTTCAGTCTTCATGTTGTCTGCCTCAATCTTTTTGTTTATTTTGTACACTATTTTCAAAAAGAAAAGGCAATAAATAATCTATACGACTTATAATTGGATTATAATAATTGGAGATAGCTTTCAAATGTAATTCAGAGTCATGAGAGTTCTACTTGTCACTTCAATACGTTATTACTTGGGTAGAACTACCAAAATGAGTGATGAAATGGAACGAATTTCAAATAATTGTAAAAGTGGTTCTATTTTTACCATGCAATAATTTTGCACTTCGAGATAGCCATGAAATAATATTAACTGCTAGTAATGAATTTTTTAAAAATTTAATCTAATTCTTAAGATGTACGTACACACTAGAAGATTTTTTTAAAATATTTTAGCTTTAAAAATCCAATTTTTATAGTAGGTCATTAATATATGTTTGAACTCATTTCAATGAGAAAAAGAGTCATATTACACTAATTTTTAATTAATTAATCAATATTTAATAAGATAATTAGCAAATGTTTTGAAACATGACATCTTAAATTCTAATTTGTACAAACACACAATTCAAGTTGGAAATGATGCCTAATATTAGTCTTCATGTTGTCTACCTCAATCAAGTTACAAAAATATATAGTTCTTTTTTAAACATTTTTTCATCCACGATGAATAGAAAAAGGGGATTTTTTTTGTAATGTTAACCTTTAAATTGCTATTGAAAATTTATTTCTATAAATATAACTTTGATAGAAGCACAAAAAATCCACTGTCTTGTACAGATGATTTTGATATAAGAATAACAGTATTTAATTAATTTCTTGTAGAATTATGATTGTTTAAATGAAGTAACATAGTGGAAAAATAGTTTTCTGCATAAAATGCGTTTTTAAAAAAAAATTGAAACTAGATTTTTTTAGTAAAAATGTCTCAAAAAAAAATCCTTAGAACTCAAGAAATATTCTGAATATTGACAACATCTTGATATCGTTTGAAAGCTAAAGGTATTTTGACGCAATAAAAATATATTCGATATTTTGAACGATTTTCGAAGTTTTAAGTACATACACCTTAAACAAAATTAAACTGCATCATTATTTTTAAAAGTAAAAGGCATGGATTAATCTCGATAGTTTAATATCGAATCATTGTCGGCTATTTTTCAGTTGGCTAAATTGTCTGATTTTATAATTCTGCACTAATTGAATGTTTATTACAAATAATAATTTATACAAAAGGTGTTTTAATGGAAAATAACAATTAGGCCACGTGAAAAAAAACTAAATAAAAGTTTTCTTCGTTTCGCTTTAAAAATCTTATTAAAAGAACAGATTAACAAAAAAGTCATACAAGTAAGAAAAAATTCAAGTTGTTTCATTAGTTTTATTTAATTGGTGTATAACTGAGTAATAAAAAAAATAATAGATCCTATTTGACTTAATTGTTTGGGTGGCAATTTTGGGAATGAAGGGAATAACGTGGGAGAATAGAATTCACCTACTCGAAATTCGTTCTTATATAAATTATCTGTTGGAACTAAGAATATTTAAGAAAATATCAAAATTTGCGAATATATTCTTAACAAATATTTTCTGTGCATTATCGTTTTAGGCTATGAAACCCTCAATATGAAATTTCATTAAAAAATTAATGGAAGGGATTGAATTGAAACGATTGAAGCATGTATTGATTCACTATAAGTAAAATTGGAAGAGGAAATCCTAGATCTAAGTTATTGTCTAAAGACGGCAATTTTTTTTACATCTTAATTTTAAAACAGGCAAAAGTAAGGAATCGAATTATTTGGTGGATAAGCTTCGATTCTATCATTATATTAAAAAGATAGTTGGAGATTGTGTTAGAGACAGAGAGATCATATTGAAAAAAACTAAGTAAAAAAAGTGAAGAGAAAAAAAACTGCATGATAATAAATTGATATCAGTAAAAATATTTAAAACTTTATGATAACTGAAACGAACTGTTATACAACAGCTTTGGGCTACATGTTTATCAATTTCCATAGGTAAATTTTGGTTACTACCAGTCATGTCTAACGACCAGTTTGCAATTTGATATACCATTGAAGTGGGAGAAAAACTCTGCTTATTAACACGAAAACTTTTTTTGAGGCGAATATGAAAGGCTTTGATCATTACAAAAGAATAAGTAGTTTTTCTTGATTTGGAATCAGCGAGATAATTTGCAGTATGCAGTGAAGACAATTCTGGTATCATTTTTCCATCATAATAAAATATTTATTCCTAAGACGAAAGTGTAGAAAATTATAATTGTGGAAGTTAATATTAGACTAACCAGAAGCTTGAAATAGGTGTTATTGCACAAAGGCATTCACTATTTTCCCCTTCAGTTGCTTGGTTTGTAAAACTTAAGAATATCAAAATATTAAAAGGGTCTTACAGAAACTTTGGCATCAGGAAAAAAATCAAATATTTGTGTTTATTTAATGGTGGTCAATTTCTTATTGGAGCTACAAAAAGAATACGCAGTGTCCCTCCCTCCTTTTTTATTTCCTGGTAAACCTCTTTGAAGTGGCCTTTAAAAGAGTTGCCATTCCTGAAATAAATACTTGCTGTTCCAGTTATATATCATTTGAGCTAACAGAATGCCCCACACTTTCTTCTGATGAAGCGGAATACTCTCAAAAGAATAATGCCACAAAGAATGATATTCTAAGGATTCCTGTTTTCGGAATCCATCAACAATGGTTTCAACCATCTTTCGACATGATTCACTTCCCTAATGAATTTCGTTAAAGATATCTCGTCTATCTCGACGATTCTTGCGTAATGCCTTCTTGCTGCCAACTTTAAATAATAAATACGGCTACTAAACGATAGGCCATAACATCCGTTCTGTTCTAGTTGGCCGAGGGTCATGTTTTATTACTGAATGCAGATGAGTCAAAATGACCACGCCTTAAATTGTTTCCGAGAAAACATTAGAAGTAAAAACCTTGATCCATTCACTTTGGTTGTGTAAAGACCAACAGAAAAAAGGAAATTTCGTGCACAAAACGGTCTTTTTCTGGAAATTATTATCTAATACCTCAAATTGCCCTGGATAGAGTAAAGAGTTTGCAATTTGCGTCACGGACGTTGAATGAATATGATGTGTTTGAAAGCGTGGAGTAGAATTTTCGAGCTTAACTAGGTTTGGTAATGTAGGAGCCGAGTCGTGAAATATGTAGAGATAAAGTGATAAATTGACTTGAGCGGCGACGCTTTGTAGAAGTTAATATTTCGTCCGAATGTCAGTAACGAGATTTTAAGACATTGCAGCGAACTATTTCAACAGCCATTCAATTTTTGGCCATTCCAAATAGGCAGCTCACGATTTATCGACCCTGCATGCTTTTGTTGATAAAAAAAGAATTATTATCAATAATACATTTATCTGTCTATTTTTTCTTCAAAAATACTAATGAATGTTGGATTTCATCATTTTACGACATTGTAGACCATTTAAATGGCCAAAGACGATTGGTTAATCAAAGGAAGACTTACTAGAAGTGTCCATTTTTTTTGTCTGAAGTAATAACATTTGAGATAACGAAAAATGAATTTCTGATAATGAATAAAAGTTAATAAAATAATGAAATTTTTTAATGATGAAATGAGGTTTATCACTTGGCCAGGTATATTTACTGGAGAGTGTAAATTTTATTTGTTTAAATTATTAGTGTGTAAGAATATATTACAAAATATGACCAGAAAATCAGATAAAATTTTAGAATTTGTAAATATTTCAATAGTGCACTTATTTGCTCAAACAATTTTTTTTTCTTCTAATTGTAAGCATTTAAAAGCATTTTTTTTTAATGAGCTGCTACTAACAACATAGTAGTTAGCTAACTGTCCTATGTGATCTTATGTTTTATCGTAATTTTACATCTCCTTAATGTCTACTGTCCTTACTTTGAATGTATTATTCGAATTCGACAACACCCTCTGCAAATATCGATATGGAATTTGCAGCAATTCCAGTGCCACTTTTAGTTTTTCTTGAATATCTTTGAAACTTCTCAGTTTTAAGCGCTACCTGCTTATATAAAACTAAACAATACAAAATTTCTTACATTTTCAAGCTTTTATTTTTCTTTTAAGTTTTAATATTTTTGCAAATAAAGGTTCTAAACTACTATTTCCTTTTCACTAATTTACGACCCTTTGAATCATCAAATCAATAAGTTACCGAAATGGAATTTTTTTTTAAGAATATGCTTTTATTTAAAAAATAATTTATAGTTGAAACACCATTTGTTATTTTTTATTAATTTTTCACATTTTATAAAAATTTGTAAATTTTCTATTTTTGAGGTTTTCACCTACTAAATGTCGTTTGAGATTCTATGTTGTAAGGCAATTTTTATCCTTTTGATGCTTACTATCAATTTTTATGCAGTTTGAGTCAATAAATATTCTGATGAATAGCTATTTTTAAAAATTTTTGTACGGACCCTCGATCCTGTGAGTTACACTAAATATCCTGGTTGCCACAGGTTGCTCATTACGAAATAAAATTTAATATATTTGCAGAGTTATTTCAAATAAAAAGACATTTCAAAATCAGATGTAAAGATATATTATCCTTTGATTTCAGTAAAACTCCATTTTACGTACAATGAAATTTTATTTTTAGGATCCTGTAAAATACAGACTGAAACCTGGATGGGAATTGAACTAGACTCGGAAGAAATGAAACACCAAAGTTATTAAGAGTTCAAACAAGAGAGACGAAATAATTTAATTAATTCATGAAGTCTAGTTTAGTTATTTTAAAGTCCCGTTTTAAAGCAACACAACTACTATTTTGGGATTGGCCTTGCAATTTTGAACCTCGGTGAAATGAAAAAGGACACCTGATCAGGCACTGCCAACCCAAGTTCCACACCACATCAGTGGGAGGACATTTGGCCCTGATAGATTTAACACGCATCAGACTCGCTTAAGCAATGGTTCTTCCGTGGAATCGGGTTTCGAACATGGGACCCTCTGCTTCCGAAGTCGAGATCTTCCGCCAGACCACAGCTGTCATCGATTCCTGAATAGATTTCCTTTTAAACTGGAATAATTCAGACTAACTATAGAATTAGTATTCTTAATATTATTCAAAATATTTAAAAAATAAGAAAAATAAAAATCTATTCTGTGGTTTCAATACTCGAACCAGGAAAATTCATTTAAGCCCTCCGCCGATCTAGCCACCAAGCCACATTTTCGTTGAGGATCAGATGGTTCTTTCCTTCTTAAAACGACACTCCAAGTATCAAAGACAATGGGAATCTAGTGAAAAAGCCCAATGCCAAAAATACGAATGACTTTTGTGCATGTGCATGAGAATGACAGTTAAAATTTTGAACAAATCCGTATATATATTAACGAAATATTTTATTTTTGAAATAAAAGGTGAGGAATAATTCAGAGTAACTATAGAATTAGTATTCTGAATATTATCTATACTTATAATAAAGCTCAATGTGTGTGTGTGTGTGTGTGTGTGCGCGCGCGCGCGTGCGCTCTACAAGCCAGACCGTCGGACCTACAGCTACCAAATCATATATTCTCTGCTCTAGCCACCAAATCATATATTCCTTGAGAGCACGAGGGTACTTTGATTCTTTCTAAATAATAAGAATAACACTGAAGCGAAAAAAAAAAAAAAAAAAAAGAGGGATAATCACAGAAAAGAATCCATTAGGTAGAAAGTAATAGCGTATGATTTTTTAAAAATTAATATTGAAAATACTATACGCATGTTTACATAAAGCCTTAACAGTTGGTGGACAGAAATATGATTTTTAGACTGACCATCATAACTCAAGGTCTTAATAAGCTATTAACCCTTTTATATTTTATTTTTTGCAGGGAGATTGGCAAATGGCCAACGCAGCTGATCCGAATGGCCTGGTCTCTGGACACGCCTACACCGTTACGGCAGTGGCTAAGGTAAAAAAAAAAGAAAAAAAAAATACAATTTTTTTTTATCAGTTATATCCTAATACATCATGTAAAAACAGCGTTAAAAATTCAACTAAAGAATAATCACATTACATTACTTGAAAATAGTGACATTGAAAAATGGATTGAGTCTTTTTTACCTTTTGTTTTAAGAGAACTTATTAATTATATATGCACTCAAAAGGATCTTCAAAAAAATTTTCGATTGTATTTTTTTCTCCTGAAGGAAAATTTATGAGGAAAAAAAGACATGCGTGCAGTTTTGGAATAAGTGGATTACGGAGAATAATTCAGTAATATAATCTGCCGTCTTAACGGAAGAATGATTGGTATTATTTTTAAGCTCACTTCTATTCATTTTTGATTAGCATCGCTGGATCTTCTATTCTCAATTAGCAGCAATTAGCAACAATTAGTCCTTTTATAAAAGGAGCGTCATTTATTCAAATTAAAAGAAGTTGCATACATCATCAAACAGATTTGAATAATTACAACATATTTAGAGATTATTGATGAGACAATAAGTAGTTAGTTTTTAAGTAATAAAAAAAAGCGTTGAATATTTGAAAGTGCCGCATTTCTTTATTTTTCAAGATTGATTAAAGTCACTTGCGAACAGTCCAACTGACTTTTAAATATATCTGTGATCAGAATTCTTTTGGTACTTTTCCTTTAAAACAGCGCAAATCTCGCCAAGAAGCCTTTTCGTCAGCAGCGCACAGTAGCCATTTTGGCAGAGGCGAGAAAATGGCCACGACTTGCTTTAAAAATGTGGCGGCAAAAGGTTACCAAACGGCGATATTTCGCTTGGCGTTAGTTGTATCAGTATGGACGATTTTTTGCCGGCATCAGTATAAAGGAAAAGTACCGTTCGTATAATCAGATCCTTATTTCAGCAGTTATCAGTCATTTAGTATTTGAGATTTAAATTTCATTAGCAGATTGCACCACTACCTCTTTTAAAGACTTATAATGTTTGCAACATGTCTTTTGTTATTTTTATAGTAGCATTTTTGTTTTGAGCGTAACTTTTCTCCTTTTAAATACAACTATTAGTTTTGTAGATTTTCAACATGATAATGTTTATAGTGTGGTCAAATACTAATAAATTACATAGTAAAACAAGTACTATATTTTTTATTCAACACCTACTTATTTTTTAAATATTATTATATATAATGTACCTTATCGCGTCAGCCATCTCAGAGCTTGTCGACGGATTTGGTGACCAAAGAGAAATCCCTTGAAAAACTTAATTTATTAATATTTTTTTAAAAAAACAGTATTAACATCAAATGTCATCCGCTACTAGTTAAAAAAAATGTATTTGAACTTGAGTGGCTGAATAAAATGTATTTTATAAAAGATTGAAAATTTGAGCAATATATATATATATAATATGGAGAGTGTGAATGAATAGTAGGAATTGAATAAAATATTTAACCTTACATCCCTTAATTGTTTTAATTCCTTCTTTCTGTAGGTTCCCATGAAAGAAGGGAATAAAGTTAATTTGGTAAGAATTCGGAATCCTTGGGGGAACGATGTGGAATGGAACGGCTCTTGGAATGACAAGTAAGAAGACGAATCCATGCAACTGTTTCTCATCTTGTATATATTTTTGTCAAAGATATGTTTAATTTTTATTCTAACTTATTTAATGTGTAAGAATCTTTATCATTTGACTTTCTGTTACATATTAACTAACTCATAGGGCGGGGCCAAGGACCTCCTATAAGTTATCTTGAATGACGTAAGCAGTAAAATAATACGCGAGGTACAAGAAGGCACTCTTGTAAAATTTCTTTGCCTGCTGGTATTCTCTTTCCTTTTTTAAAAAAATATTGGTTCTGAGTGTTCTTATACAGGTTATTTTATATTATTACATATTTTTTACTTAAATTGGTGATGGCATTCTTTTTTAATTTTTGTTTTGTTTCATTTCTGCAAAAAATGGTGAATCTTTTGGGTCTTAAATTCAGGAGATTTTCGCGTCACGTGGGGTCAATACAGTTGGACTAAAAGTGAGATTCATCACAGAAAAAAAAAATCCCTTATTTTGAATTCCTGCATGAGGGGGACCCTTGAAACAGTCTTCAGGCTGCATTCTTCTTTTATTTGATTTAATTTAAGAAGAATGCAGATCCAGTTCTATTGTTTTTCTTTTAACTTGGCATTTATTACTAATTTGTTTATCGGTGATATTGTTTTTTAAACAAGTGCTAATTTATCTGAAGTTTACAAAGGAAAATCATATTTTTAAAATTGAATAATATTATATTGCGAAACCTTTCCTTTGTTCCAAATCATTCAGGAGTGTTGAGAAATGAATGCTATACTTCATCGTATGTCATTTATCTGACCAATGCTCACCGGATCATCGCTGTGACAATTGCAAACCAATTGTTGAACTGATTTTTATAAAGCACTAGCTGGTACCCGGCGTGTTGATACCGCAGAAGAAATAATTTTGAAATATCATTTGAAATTTAAAACAACTGTCTTGTTTAATTAGGAATGATAGGAAGAATAACATTTATTTTCGTATCGGAAATGAATACATTCATAGAAATTGAATTGTATATAAAAGAGAAGTGTAATTAGTATTTATTCTATTTTTTTAACTTTATTTTTCAAGACTTTAGAATTGGCAATATTGTTTTATTTTTCCGTCTTCAGAAGAAACAAATAAGTGCAGGAAATAAGTATCCAAAGTTTCATCGCACTCGGAAGAGTGCTACGGTAGCGCATAAGAAACATACAATAATTATTTTTTATCCAATCCTTTCTTCACGAAGATAGTATCATTATCTATCTTTATTTGAACACGAATTATTAATTTTTAAATCATACTGTACTTGTAGCTATATTTTATATTTAATTACAGTTAACTTATGTTTAATTACAGTTTTACCATTGAAAAAAATAGAATCATCTATTACATTTCAGAACATCATTTCGCGGTATTTCGTAGCAAAATATTTTCTTATCTTTCGGATACGTATTTATGCCAATTTGCATTGAATGTCTCTATCCATTACCGATGCTGATAGTGGATGATTGATTTAAAGATGAATTATGAGTTCTTAAATATTTTAGAAGAGTCTGAAACCCCATGAAAGGAAATCTGAATTGTAGGGAAGCTTTTATTTACCATTCATATTGAATTCGAAAAATAATACCCAAAATTAGGCAAGTTATTTACATGGTCACTAAACATGTCTTGATGAATGAGCAGATTTGTTAAGGAGCTAAATATAAACTGACATAATTGATGGTCGTCTAGTCTGCCAATTTTGGAAATTGGATTACTCTTGGCATTTGTCATTGTATAATTATTGTATTTTTTAATCATATACTATAGTACAGGGATGACGAACTAATGACATGGGTGCCATTGATGGCACGTGACACAATCTTTTGGGCACGCCGCTAATCCAAGTGGCTTGTATTTTACGGTTTGCAAAATGGCTTGCATGTGACTTCATTTGATAAAATGAATTGTTCTCAATTCGATATGTTTTAAATTGAAAGTACAAATGATTGAATTTAAGTTTAGTTCAATAAGTGTTCAGAAATTTATTGAAACGAGAAAAGGTGGAATTGATTGAAACAGAAAGTTTAACAAGCAACATAATTAGAAATGCCAGAAGCGAAATTTTGGAAACATGGAATTCGATTCAAATATATGACTGTTTGAAGAAGCTGGAAGCTATTTTAAGCATATTTTCATCTATTTCTGCGAGTCATTCTTTTCAGAGATGAATAACATTAAAGACTCCGTTAGAAACCATTTGGCAGATGACTTCAATTTAGCATGCATTCTGCTAAAAGTAACATCTTATAATCCTGATATAAGGTATCTGTCGTCTAATCTGCAATAACAGAATTCATACTAATGTTAATTTAATTAGAATTATAATTAAATGTATTACTAAAACATTTACTACTGTTCAATACAAAATGCATTTTTTCGTAGTAAATAAAGATTCTCGAAGTGTTAGTATTTATTTTTATAATCTTCCCAGTAATCATAGACCAAAATTATCTGATTGTACGTCTATACCACATGGCACATTTCTTTAGAAAAAGTGGCTTGATGATCCTTACAGTTTCGCCACCCTTGCTCTAGAAGGATTTAAACTACTTTAAGTACAGTTTGTGGTACCTTGCATTGTGTATACTAGTCTCTGAATGCATTTTCTTCGCCTCGCAGCGATTCCCGATGGAGCGAAGTGGACCTTCACACAAAGCACGAGTTGGAGTGGAGGCGGAGAGACGATGGGGAATTCTGGATGGAGTATAGGGACTTCTGCAGGGAATTCGAAGAGGTCACTATATGCACCCTCGGCCCCGACTTCGATGGAGACGGCGTGGCCGAAGAAGCGGGAATGGTAAGTTGCGAATGTCTTTTTCTTAGTAAGGTTTAATTTTATGATTCATTCAGATGAACATTATTTTGCCTCCGCAATACATAGATTTTTTTTACCATGTGTGTCTGACCGACTGAATCATGCGAGGATCGAACTTTCGACTTTAGTGCTTGCAGCCGAGTAACATAACCACTAAGTGATCATCAGTGCCAAGTGGCTGTCTGTTACTGGATTATTAAGATACCACTACATTTGCATGCAAGGAATTAGCTACATATAATTCTATTTTTGACTTAAAAACGTGTTCAGGCACATTGTGATTTTTTAAACCAATTTCAAATGTTAATTTATATATATATATATATATTGGGTTGTTCGGAAAGTAATTTCGTTTTTTCCCGTCAGAGGACTTAATTACGTTTTTTCGAAACCAACTTCACATTTAAGCCGCATAACCATTATATGTCTTGAGAGCTGATATTGCAAGGCTTGTGTGTGAAAAAGTTATATTAATTCTACGCAGTAGTTTTTGGTTGGTGCCCTTTTAAATATGGAGAGCAATAAGCAGCATTTTCGTCATATTTTACTTTTTTACTTCAGAAAAGGTAAAAATGCAGTTCAAGCCAGAAAGAAATTAACCGAAGTGTATGGAGAAGATGTGTTGACAATACACCAGTGTCAGAACTGGTTTGCAAAATTTTGATCCGGCAATTTTGATGTCGAAGATGCACCACGTTCTGGAAGGTCGGTTGAAGCTGATAAAGACAAGATAAAGGCATTAGTTGATGCAAACCGGCGAATAACAACATGTGAGATCGGTGAGATCTTAAAGTTATCGAATTCAACTGTTTATGACCACCTGAAAGGCCTGGGATTAACCTCGAAGCTCGATATATGGGTTCCCCATGTTCTCACGGAGAGAAATTTGTGTCGTCGCGTTAATGTCTGTGATTCGCTCCTCAAACGTCACAAAAATGATTCATTTTCAAAGCGCATCATTACTGGGGACGAAAAATGCGTTGTATATAACAATGTCAAACGCAAATGATCATGGAGCTGAAAAGATGAACCGGCTCAAAGCATTTCGAAAGCCAATATCATCAAAAAAAAGTGATGCTGTCTGTTTGGTGGGATTTTAAAGGAATCGGTTTTTTTACAGCTTTTACAGGATAACACAACAATTAATTCGAAGTCTACTGTCATCAGCTGGACAAACTGAACGATGCACTTCAACAGAAAAGGCCAGAGTAAATCAACAGAAAAGGTGTAGTGTTCCACCAAGATAATGCGAGACCTCTTACAAGTTTGGTCACTCGCCAAACGCTTTTACTGCTTGAATGGGATACACTGCCACATCCACCATATTCTCCAGATCTGGCGGCTTCGGATTATTATTTGTTCCGGTCCCTGCAAAAATTTTTGGACGGTAAAACCTTTACCTCAAATGAAGATGCCAAAAGTCACCTGGATCAGTTTTTTGCCAGCAAAGACCAAATATTTTATGAGCGTGGAATCATGCTACTACCAGAATGATGGCAAAGGGTGTTGGATCAGAATGGCCAATACATAATTTAATAAAATGCTTATTCATTATACGAAAATAGTCTTTCATTTTCACTAAAAAAAAACGAAATGACTTTCCAAACAACCCAATATATATATATATCCACCAGTGATTTAGTGAAGCATGGTGAGCAATTTGTAGCGATGTAAAAAGCCATACTTTCTATTTGACCATGTTTTTAACTTTCGAAATACTCGCTGCTTGCTCTACACTTTTATTACGAGCCCCAGCAGGTTGGTCGTATTTCAGCTGCAAATCATCAAGGGAGGTGTATGGAAACTAAGCTAAACTCTATCCTTAGGTGCTTGCTGCCTAGATGGTAGTTACTTTAGCATGAAGAAAGCTTTCAGAAGTGGTTGATTACTGTCTTGCAGATCTGGATAGAATGAATTATGAGGACCCTCTTTTAATAACTGGTCAATTTAGTTCAGATTTCAACAAATTTAATCAATCATTAACTTTATAATTTAAATTCCTCTTATTCGGCAACATTTGCCGAATAAGAGGAATTGTTTATAGCTCTGAAAGTATTTTTACAAGTCAAAATTTAAGAAAATAATTAAATAAAATGAAAAATGACAAAAAATATCCGACAATAAAGTTTTGCTTATATTTAGGCAGAATTTAAGCATTTTATGATCTTAGTCAATACACAGCATGAGATCCCCATTTTCAACAAACTGAATGATTTAGTTCCATGTTTCAATTCATTTTTTTAACTGAGCACCATGCTAATTGTTAATTTCAGATTAATATTTTTATTTTATTTTAGTAAGTTTGTGCATGGCATATGTTTTGTTTCTAACTACCTGGCATTCACATTTTTATACATACAATTATTTTAGCAGACGTATGTATTTATCTATATCTATACTTATAATAAAGCTTAATGTGTGAGTGTGTTGGCGCTCTACAGGCCAGACCGTTGGACCAACTGCTACCAAATTTGGTACATGTATACCTTAGAGGTCGGGAATGTGCACCTCGGAGCCCTTTTTTCGAATTTTTAATTAGAATTGGAATTAAAATTTAAGCGAAATTTCGACGTTTTTCCACTATAACTTCCGAAAATATTATTGCACAGACATGATTTTTACATCAATTTAAAGATAAAAAAATTAGCTTTCTAACGGTATCAGTGTTTTAATGTATAAATTACGCGTCTAATTTTAACGAATTTTTAAAGAAATATTTTAACCATGTTTTAGCGCGTGACTGGATAAAATAAAAGAATGCCAGAAGTTCGAATAAAAAAAAAACAATCATCGCAAAATAAATCTAAAGAAATGCAACTTTTAGCACGTGACTGGATAAAATAAAAGAAATATAAAATGTGATATTTTCTAAAAAAATAAATGCAAAGCAAAGGATTCTATGATCGTTTGCAATATCTAAATAATTAATTCAATAAATCTTCTTTACGGTAAACCTGATCGAATTTAGACAGGATATGCATTGGAATCCCGACTTAATGGCATATTTCTATTATTGTTTGCAATATCTGTATCATTAATTCATTTTTTTTTTTCATTATAAAATTTGATAGTTTCTAAAAAAATAAATGCAAAGCTAAGGTTTCTATAAAATCTGCAAGAGCACGTCAAAGGGAAAAAATTAGGTTTTATCACAGTGCTGCCATCATTTTGACGGAAGTTCAAATTAAAAAAAAAAACTATCATCGCAAATTAAATCTGAAGAAATGCAACTTTTAGCACGTGACTGGATAAAATAAAATAAATATAAAATGTGATATTTTCTTTAAAAAATGCAAGGCAAAGGATTCTATGATTGTTTGCAATATTTAAATCCTTAATTGAGTAAATTATCTTTATTTATACAGGATATGCATTGAAATTCCTTTTCAATGGAAAGTTTGTAAAATATTATTTACAAGCATATATATTGTTTAATACTATTAACTTGATCTAAATGAAGTAAATAATTACATTTTATGTAGCTTGAGTCAAACAGTGCATTTCTGAATAATGAGTTTTAGATTTCTTCATACTTTGCTCTGTGAGCCATATTTTACAAAATATTTTTAATAATATTTTAAATAAAAGTTGCTACATCAATTAGCCTTCTAAATCAATCATTACAACTGACTGATTTATAAAATTGAAGAATATTATTAGGAAAACGCGTTCTTTTAGAACTTTCAGTCCATCAACTTAAAGAAAATATTAATTTCAGGCCAATCAATGCCCGGAGTTACTTCAAGGCTAATGAATATGTGATTTAATTGAAAATTTTAGAACCCATTACTCATGGCGAACCAGCTGGTCGCCAAAGGCGGCTAGTGTTAAAATAAGTATAAAAAACAGACAGAATAATATTAATACCTAGTTAAGTATAAATGGTCAAGTTTCTAATATTTCATAATTTATCAAATTTATATTTTTTACAAATTTATTTATTTTGTTAATGGCATATTTCAAACCGAAATGCTCATGTCCTCTTGTATATCTTGTTCAAATCTTCAATGGTTAATAAAATGCTTGTCATTCTTCCACTCTAGTTCAAATACATTTTTTAAAACTTGTAGTGGATGACATTTGATGTTAATACAGTTTTTTAAAAAACTAATGGTTCCACTACTTTATATTTGATCACCAAAAACCGTTGCCAAGTCAACAAATGGTAGTCAATCTCTGATATTACTGACGCGAGACCCGGTCATAAATAATATAAGATATATATAATTAATAGAATATTCCTACAGATTTTAAAAAATAAGTAGGAATTTAATTAATTTTTTTTATATATATTGTTATTCGGAATTTTACCTGTAATGAATCGGGATATTCTATATGATGACTTCTAATTCAGCTTTCCATGCAAAAAATTTTTAGTGTTCAGTTATTAATTAATAATTTATATATGCATTAAAACTTGTCTGTATTGTCTTTCGGTGTTTTTTAGGTGAAAGCTATCAGAGGCAAATGGGAGGTTCCCAAAACCAGTGGTGGTTCTAGGAATAATTTAGAGCTGTTTGCCAGAAATCCTCAGTATTTACTTTCTGTATACGAACATGGTAAGCAAATTTTTATGTTAATCTTGTTCAATTTTAAATTTATTTTAATTAAACTTGTAATTTAATCTTGCACAGGAGTGATATTATTTATAACTTCATTGTGAGGTAGATGAAAATATGTGTTTCAGGAAAAGTTATTAAATTATCTTCTAAGCCCCACAAGTCAAAAGATGCAACGCGAACACGAAGGAATGTTTGAATGAAGCAACATAGTGAAAAAAAAAAAAAATCATTCTCCAAAAAATGATTTAAAAAAAAAAAAAACGAAATTAAAGTTTCTAGTGAAAGTACCTCGAGAAATATCCTTATAATTTGAGAAATATTCCGAATATGGACAACATCTTGGTATCGTTTGAAATCTAAAGGATCAGAGAGCAATTCGAAGCAATAAAAAGTATTCGATATTTTGAACGATTTTTGTAGTTTTTTTTAACGTACACCTTTAATATCAAATAGGAGAGATGCGAGAGCCATCTATGAAATAATTGGAAAAAAAAAAAAAAAATAGATACCTAAAAAATTAAACTACATTTTTACGAAACAAATTCTAAAATTTAATGCCATATGTATATTTTTATCATACAAAATATTAAACAAAGTTAGTGTGTCACTAAAACATTTATCATGAAGAAAATCGTTATTTCTTAATTTTCTGAAATTTGAAACAAATTAAATAACGGTGTCTCTAATAGACTCATGGATAGAAAAAAAATAAGTATGTTAATAACATTTTTAAAAAGGTACAAATTAAGACCTCACGGAAAATAATTCTCTTATAAAAGAGAATACCAGTTTATATAGAACGAAGAAATGAATTTTCAACTAACTGATTTTAAAGAATTGAGGGGGGTGGGATCAGGATTTCTCAGATTGATTCTTCATGCAAGAGACGTTTCATCCATTTGTAATCTTGATAAATTCAATCAAAATTCAGATTTTTTTTTTTTTTTTTTTTTGTTTTAACTTGACCATTCGGCAATTCTATAATACATGTAATTGAAGGTTTTGCTGTAGATGTAGCTGCAATTTGGGAGAATTTTAGAGTTGCATCGGGTAAAAAAAAACCTTGTGCCATAAAGATATAGCTCCAATCTTTGTTCTCGCGTTTCCCAAGGGACGGAGCTGTGTGTCTCACTGGAATTTAGAATTCCCAGATGTTTTTTACAGCTTTCTGCAAATTTGAATAATCGGTTACCTCCTTTTTTGCAACAAATTCTTTGATTGATAAGAAAAGATGACAGAATTCAATACTTTGGTATACATTTTTTTTTGCCTTGTTTTATACGAAAACAAGGTGCAAAACAGATAACGATTGTAAAGCGATACTGTAATTCATGTCTACAATTAGCTTCTTTCTTTGCTAAAGTGAGACCAATTAATAGATGCTTTTCTGCTTGCTTCTCAGAAATCAAAAGGGATCAGAGGAAACAATCTGTGGGCAGTGCCGCATCCCGTTACTGCTGTGCCGTCATCGCTCTGATGCAAGTGCGCAGACGTTGCATGAAGCACCCAGGAAGGAAGATGATGCAGATCGGATTTGTCGTCTATAGGGTAAGAAGGTTCAAAACTTGCTTTAAAGAGCTTTTCAAAAAGGAAATCAATAAAATGCATTAGCATGTGTGTGGATGTGTGCCAAAATTCATTTCTGAGTATTGGTGCAATACATAACTTGCATATTATGTCAATTTTTTTCAGACGGAGGATCCCAAACGACGTTTGTCTGTGCAAGATTTCATCACTAATGAGGAAGAAGGCAACTCAGGCCCGTATATCAATTACCGGGAAGTATTTGCAAGGTTCGAGCTTTCTCCGGGACATTATGTCATCATTCCTGCGACATTCGAACCCCACCGGCAAGGTTCTTTCATGATAAGAGTTTACACAGATTGCCCATTTGATCTCAGGTAAGTAATTTAAGTAACAAATTCAATCAATATCGATCTGAATTGAAGTAGGGCATATACTAAAGACAAGCCAGTAGTGATCCATTAGTTCAAAAAAGGGTACTGTCATTATAAAAATTTCTTTAAGCTCAAAATATATACATCCCAAAAACATTACGTTGCATTATTCAAATATTCTCAATAGTAGAAATGAAATATAGAAAAATAAAGCTAAGATAATTAGTTTGAAACGGCAACGTCGTGATATTTCGGAGTTCCGCAGTGTGACAAAGTGGTCTCGAGCACCTCTACATTGAACCTCTTCTACCAATTTGGAAGAATTTAATTTAGAAAAAAATTAAAGATATTTGAAACTAGTTTACGTTAGAGCATATGCGCAAGTTTAATCAAATTTCATACAATTATTATATTAAAATTTTATTTTAAATTCTCATGTAGATAGAACTCTAGAACACACAAAGAGTAAAGTTAAACCACTTTTAAACTCATCTCTGAGCTCAGAGATCTTCGGCTTTTATACAAGTAGAATACTTTTTTTTTGTGGAGACAATGAGAAAAGTCCAGGGCACTTACTTGGTAGACTAAAGAAAGGTAAAAAATCTTCTGGAATACGAAAAAAAAAAAAAAAATCAAAGAAAAATATTACACAAATTTTTAATCCACCGGAATTTGAACTCAGACCTATTGACTATGAGACCGGTGTCATAACCATTTGGTCATGGAGATTCGATTTTTTTCTTTTCAAAGCAGCATTGCTTCCTCCTTAGAAAAACAGTGTCTCGATGTTATGACATTTAATTTTGTCGTCCTAATTCTTGATCGTCACAGGGCCAGCATAAATTGTCACCTGTTCACGAGGAGTAATCTCTTGAGAAATGTCTCTTTCCAGAACCTTCATATTTTCTTCAGAATGTTGGTCGGCTTGTTCTTCTGGGTCATGATATGGCTGAATGCGTAAGACGTGGACAATTTCCTTCGGTTTCTATCTACTTGAATTAGGGTCGAAATCGACTACTTCATAGGTGACGACGGACAATCATCTCAAAACTTGATAAGGGCCGAAATACCTCTTTAGTTGTTTCTCGGAAAGCCCTATTTTACAAAACTGGAGCAAAAGTCCACACTGAATCTGGTTCGTATGGGACCATCCGATCTTTTTGCAGAGCTTCGAGAATTCGTACACGAGCTAATTGCCTCGATTCTCCTTTCTTATTGATCAGATGAGTAAGGTAATCGTCTTTTCGGCCGAACTCTTTGGGACAGAGGGAGAACATCGTATCTAACGGCGTTCAGCTTCCCGTCCATGTAGTAGGTAGAAGGGTGTAAACCCGTCTGTTTGGCTGTGTTTAAGGCGAATGTGACGAACGACAATATCTGGCCCCAGTTCGACATCAATATACATAGGCCATTTGTTTGTGGATGATAGGCTGTTCTCATTCGATGAGTGATGTTGCACAGCCGATTATTATCAGACACCAGCTTAGTGTGGAAAACTTTCCCACGGTCCGTAACGATAACTCGCGGAGCTCCATGCTTCAGGATTATGTCCTCTATTAGGAATTTAGCGACTTGGTGTAGCTTCCGCCGTCGGTAATGCTTTGGTAACTGCATACCGTGTCAAATAATCGGTGCATAGTACTATCCATTAGTTGCCGCCATCAGATTTTAGAAATCGTCCTAGCAGGTCGATTCCGATGCGATGTAAAAGAGCAGCAGTTGGTGGAATAGGCACAAGACAACCAGGTGGCTTTTGCGGAATAGATTTCTTCCTTTGACATTCTCAGCAGTGCATCACATATCTTTGAACATTTTTGTTCAAGCCTGGCCAATGAAATCGCTTTCTTATTCTATCATATGTCCTGGTGAATTCTAGATATCCGGAGGCATGGAAAGATTCTACAATACTGAGCCATAAATGCTTCGGAATGACCAATAGAAATTTTCTTCAGGACGGATCAAAATTTTTCTTATAAAGGATTCCTTCGACTAACTCAAAATTTCCAATCCTGCTTGCTTCGGTATTTTGTTAGTCTCTAATTATTTTTGACAATTCCGGATCTTTCCTCTGTTCTGAGAGATTAGTGAATAAAGTAGCACCTATGGAATCCCCAGACCATGAAGCATCGTCTGTTAATGGGTTTCTGGAAAGACCATCAACATCTTTGTGTTTTCTTCCACTTTTATATACCACTGATACGTCTTATTCTTGGAGTCGCAGCATCCATTTAACTAGTCTTCTAGAGGGAGCCATCAGTCTGGTGAGCAAAAGCAAGGAATGATGATCAGTGACGATTTTAAAAGCCTTTCGAAAGAGACACGGTCAAAAATTAGTTATAGCTCATATAGCTGCAAGGCATTCTCTTTCGGTTGTGGAATAGCTCCTTTCAGCCTTCGTTAGAGTACTTAAGACATAAGCTATAACTTTTTCCCATTTGGGATTTGGACTAATACGGCACCGATTCAGTATCCATTCGAGTCGGTGTAAAGTTCCGTCGATGAATAAAGGTCTAAGACAAGATTGGAGGTAAGATCTCTAAGTCTGTAAAAGCTTCCACTTGTTTAGGTTCTCAATATAATTTTGTGTCTCCCTTCAATAGCAATAGTAGAGGTTCAGCTTTGTGGAAAAAGTCTTATAATTTGGCAATAGTAAGAGCAAAGTCCTAGAAAGCTTCTCATATTATGGGTATTCCTAGGCACGGGAAAGTCACTCACGGTCTTTACGTTTTTTGGGGTTTATTCGCACGCCATTAATGAATACTAGATGTCCCAAGATCTTTATCTCTTGTGCTCCAAAGCGACACTTTCTGGAATTAAGGATAAAGTCTGCGTTCTGTATTCATTGAAGGACGATACTCAACTTCTGACGATGTTCATCGAATATTTCTGAGAACACCACAATGTCATCTAAATAGCAAAGGCCCATTGTCCATTTTAAATGCAGAAAATTATCCATCATCTTTTCAAAGGTTGCAGGAGCTTTGCTAAGCCAAATGACATCACTTTACACTCGTACAATCCTTCAGGTGTTAAAGAAGATATTTTCTTCGGCTTCATCAACTTCTATTTGCCAATAACAGGAGAAGAGATCCATAGACGAAAAATATTTTGCCCTTTTTAAGCAATCCAATGTGTCGTCAATACGCGGCAGTGGATGTAAGTCTTTGTTGGTAATTTTATTGAGACGGTGGTAAACAACACAAAAACGCCAACTTCCAACTTTTTTCGTCACCAAGGCGACTGGAGAGGACCACGGACTCACTGGTGGTTGAATAATGTCTCTTTCTACTTTTTGGTTACCTCCCAACTGATAATGCGGCGTTCAGATGGGGACATTCTGTAAGCTCTCTGACTGATAGTTAAATGGCTCTATAATAGTTGTTTATTCAGTGTTTAACATTGAGTTTACTTCTTTTCTTAAATGTCTTTTCTTGATCGAAAACTTCTGGAGCAGATGAAATATCCTTTCTTTTTGGTCGACCCTCAAATCCGGAGTTATCACCTTGGTATAGCCGATGACACTCAACTTTACCTTTGAAGTGGTTGTGGAATACGACGACCCTTCGTCTATGGTATTTACGCAGTTTTTGCGGCAGGGAACGCCATACCCGATGCACATGTCTTTAGGGATGATCTGAAGTTCCCTTTGTCCGTTGGCAACCCCCAATTCGGCTTTACCATTGAAGAGCGCAATTATAGTTGACTGAATGGCAAATTCTTTGTTCAAGAGGAGAATCCTATTTCCCTCTACTATTACGTCGATAGCTTGGTGGTTCTTACGGCCTAAGACGGTAATTTTTCAGAGATAATGAACAGGTCTGTATAGTCTTCCAACAAGAATAAATGGCTGGAGTATGAGATTCTCAAATGATGTCTTGAAACAAAATCCCCGAACGGCTACCATCTACAATAGCTTGGGAAGCATCGAAAAAGTCCCAACCAAGTATGATAGTCTGCATTGCGGAAAACAATAAATTCAAAACTTGAGATCGGTCATGGATTTCGAGCCGAAAAGTAAATTTTCCCACTGGCCTTACATAATTTCCAGTGGCGACTTTTAAAAGAACATTATTAGTTGTTGGAAGCATGACTTTCTTCAGTAGGTGACGGTACTTCTCAGATATAGCAGAAAATGAGGCCCTGGAGTCCACAAGGGCAGGTGCTGGCTCATTGTTGATGATTACTTCATTGTTGTTTTCCGACATCTTTGTGGAAACCGGATGATTTTTGTCTGTAAGCAGCCTCACATCCAAGAAAGATCACACCGCTTAGTTTTTCTCATTTCTCTGGTTATGAGATTGACTAGATCTCCTATATGGCGATGTTTCGGCGATCATTCTCGTGATGGGCTGGGCTACAAACTTCGGGTTGTAGGTCGATTGTATTTGTCGGCATAAAGTACCTCATTTGGTGGCGGAAGACCAAAACCTATAGTATCATTTATTAGCTAAATATGCATCGAAAATAGCTTTGCGATTTCGAACGACACGGCCAGGGCGGCCACAATAAAAACAGATGGGTCTTCTATCAGCGTGTGTCATCTGTTTTTCTCTGCAGCTGCTGTACTGTGGATGTAGATCGTCTGGCAACGGCTGTATAGGAAGGTTGGCATCTTGGTTTGACCTTTATCAACTCTGGTGTTGTCTGTGACAAAGGAGGCAAAGCATTTTCCACTTCTTCTCCAACAATGGCTTCAGTGCCTTGGTCTTGGAGTTCAGGATCAACTACCGGGGATATGAGGCGCTAGACCTCCTCCCGCACTATTTGACGTACTAGTGATACTAGATCCAGTTGTTGGTCAACTGCAGCCATTAACACGACATGTGGGAGCCTTTCAAATTTCCTACCTCCGATCCTCTTTTTCTGCATCTCTTCGATTTTTCTACACCATGTTATAAAGTCCTCCGTAGAAGTAATTTCTTTTGTCAGTAGTGCCTTAAACAACTCCATTCATCAGACTAGACACTTTCCTTCTGAAATATCTGGTTTGACTTGAAGACATAATCCCAACACGCTTTGGATATACAACTATTTTCGAACCAGGGCTTTGCTGTACCGTTCATGGAGAAAAACACATTTGCGAGGCAAGACATGTCATACTTTCAGTTGAATTTGGATATTCTGTCATATTCCTTAAGCCATTTTTTTGGATCTTGTCCCACGTCTCCTTTAAATACAGATGGATTTCTATATTGTCGCTGTGCTGGTGTCAGGACGACCTTTTTACTTCCCTGTTTTTCAGGCATTTTCCTAGTCTTTCTGGGTGGTGGATTATAAAGTCCAAATATTTAAATTTGCAGAAAACCGTAAGAAACGTCTGAAAATTATAAATTCCAATGAGACAGACAACTCCATCCCTTGAGGAACCCGAGAACAGATTAGAGCTACATCTTTTTAGCATCAAACGAACAAAGATTTTTTTCTTTTTTGCCATATGTAACTCAAAATTTCCTCAAATTTGAGCTACATCCCTTTTGCAGTAAACCCTTCAATTCTTCTGCTGAGCAAATTTTTGCTAATTTTCTTTCATTTGAGAAAGAACTTATTTCAATCTTTCTTTACTATGACGAGTAGCCTTAATCAAAACACACTTTTTTATTTTTTTTAAAAAAACTTGTACATTAAGTTTAACTTTAGAACTAATCAATGGCAGAAAAAGAAAAGTATATTCCAATTTTTAAATGTTTCAGATCTTACCTGCAGTATAACTGGATGCATAAATATGCAGATAGAAAGGACATAGACAATGAGCAGAAAGGCGTACAGCTTCTATATTAGTATATGCATCGATCAAAACTGAAATTATTTAATTGAAAAAGCCATTAAGCATGAAATATTTAGTGGCCATTAATTTCGGCTAGCCACTTAGTCACTAAAGGCGACTAGTACATGAATAAAAAATATTATAAGTTGTCTATATTCCATTCCTTTGGATAAAATCTCCAATGTGTGTGTAAGTCAGAAAACAGTAAAATTAAAAGAATGACAAAATATGAATAAAAACGGATAATTTTGGATACTGTTCAGTGACCAAGTCAAACATAAACAATATCTTCATGTACAGATGAAGAAAAATTTTTTCGCTTTTTACGATCGACTGGATTTACATTTCCTTTAATTTGCTAGAAATTATTTTCTGGAAAATAAAGCACTAATGTTGTTTAAAACCATGTAAAGTAAATTATAACTTTCTAAAGCATTTAATTGTTATCTTAACATACCTTTTTATTTCCATCCTTTGGTTACATTTCTAGGATTAAATTAAGTGGATCCGCTGTAAGAACAAAAAGCATTTCAATGAAAAGCAATTTAATGAACTGTTTTCTCTTTTCAGAGAGTTGAGGTGACTATAACTTCAGCCATAACTCGGAACAAAAAGTATCACAGCCTTATGGATCAAGAAAAATATATAAGGTACAAAAAAGCTGGAAAAAATGGACAGTATTCTCCATTGTATCATACATTTGATACTCTGCTCAAACAGCAAAACCAAAACTTGCGCCTTCCTACCTGCAAGAAGGAATTAAAAGGATTGCTCTCAGCGAAAAGACATTATTTATTCACCAATGAATAAGTGAGCATGGACATTATGATTTCTTAATTACATTTATAAGATATTAAAAAAATGTATATTATGTGATATACATACTTCCAATATTCATTAAACTTTTTTGGAAATCTTGATGAATTGCTTATTATTTAATAAAACATGTTTACAGTATATTTTAATCAGTTTAACATTTTAAAAACTATTTTCATATCAATCATTGAGAAAGAATTCTATCATAAAAGGTTGAAACATTTTACTATATTAATTTAATGATTATACATATAGGAAGTAGTTTACATTTATAGATACTTTAATTCATAGCTTTGTTTTCATTCATGGCAATTGTAAAAAATTATAGAACTTAGTGAAAAAGCAGTGTGGTGATATTGTTAAAGTAAATAATACTATTCCTTTTAAAGTAGTTATATGAATTATTTGAAGTGGTAAACTATTTCATTAAAAAGGCTTTAAATAGCTGATTAAAACTAAGATTTTCTCTACATTTATTAGTAACATACCATTATCCAATAATCTGTTACATTTGTTCATTAGATAAAGAACAAGATAAATAATCTTATGACTTTCAGACAAGAAAGAAAGAACAGGACACAATATAACTTTCTTAATCTAGAAGTATTTATTCACAGAAGTTTTATAAAAAATCAGCACATTTCAGAGAATAATTTGCAATTTAATAAAGCATTACCATTAACCTTCACATTTTTATTCAGTAAAACATTTTAAAATGGAATATAATCACTGAAATTAAAAACGGAAAGGAAAAAAGGAAAAATTAGTAATTGAGTAAGCTCCAACTTTTTAATAAACTTTTAATGAATGTATGAAGAGCTGTTTTGGCACATTTATAATATACTGAAAACTGCCTTTTTTTTACCAAATGTATTAAGTAAACCAAGTAAAAAGAAAAGAAAAATCAACAAATAATAAAAATCTCTTGGAATAGGTAAAATATCAAACTTTTTCAAATTTAACATTGAATATATACACACTACCGGGTATCAATCACATTTTTTGGACAAAAAAAATTACAACAAAGAACATTTATATGATGAAGCTGATCAATAAATACATCCCCTTTGAATTTTAAGTACTTATGAATAATATGAAAATACACACAGAGTGGGCATAAAATATTATAGCCCTGTAATTACATATTGATTTGGAACCAAATTACTAAAATATGCAATTACACAAATTATTAATGTCACACTGACTTAACACACTAAAAATGCAATATCCTCATTTCCTGTACAGCATTGTACTCCCCCCCTTTCACACAATACTCAAGAATTAACAATGTACAGTTTTGTGCAAATGGATACACTCAATATATTCAGTAAAAATTGAGGATTGTGTAATAAATATTGCACATGAAGCTACTATACAAGAACAAAAAAGCTGAAAATGTATGAGAGGGGGAATTACAGTTGAACAGGATCATTAAGAATTATGAAAAGTGTTGAATATCTATATATATATATATTTATACATATACACAAAGTATACAAGTGAGATTAAATATCAAAATTTAAATGCATGCAACTAGACAGACTGCTATACAAAGCCCAAGTAGCACGTGGATATTGCACAATACTGTGCAATGTCATGCAACATCTTGTGCTACTGAAAAGTAATGCTTATAAAAAAAAAGAGCTTTAAATTTGCTTTAAAAGATTTTTTCAAAAATTTACAGTCTGAAGAAAAGTAATGGTTTCATTTTCTAAAAACACAATAAATAAATTACATAAATGTAATAAAGATTAACTAATTTGTTATGTGTCTAAAAAAAAAAATATCTAAAAAAAAAATCTTTCCCACAGACATCAGTGCAATTAAAATAGAATTTATGCCTAAAATGAATCTTTGCCACAACAATATTCCATAAACAATAATAATCTAATTAGTACATCAAAAAATATATTAGTTTGCATTTTGGAAACATTGCTAGCATATTTCTTGGAAAATAAGATTTAAAAAAATTATTTAAACTATATTGATAGAGTGAGTTATAAAATTATATGATTAATAAAAAATGAATACTGAATACTACATACAAAATAACTAATAAAAATCAAATAAAATAATCAAGATTGCTGCACATAAAGTCTCCCTTTGCATTAAAAAAAAAGATTGGTCATATTTTCAAAGAAATAAACAAAACAGGTACATAATTAATTTGAGATATACAGATAATTAAATGTAAATATAATAATCAAATGCCAGTTGGATATAGTACATGCAGCAGAATTAATTTTAAATACAATGTTCACCCTTAAAAAATGACATTAAATCTGTTATTCTTTACAATATCAATTTGATTGTTTTTCAAAACTGCTTACCTTTGGTATTTTTTCATAGAGAATGAAAATAAATTTGTAAAATTAATATTAAATTCAATAAGATGAATACCTAAAACTGAAGAAACTAATTTATAAAAAAATCTGTTAAGTAATTAAAACACTGATATGTAAAATATCAAAAATCATAAGTCTTCCATTTTCATTTATTTTTTTTTTTTTTTCTGATTGCAACAAAATGTTCTGACATTTTCCTTCATTGGTAAACATTTAATGCTTTTTTTTCATAAAAATTTTTCTCAATGAATCTTAAATAGATAAATTAATTCACATTTTGTAACAGATTTTCTTACAATTAAGAAAACAATTATGGTTGACAAACTCTTGAAAGAAAAATTGTTAATGGAAGTTAAAAAATAAAAACTCTTCTGATACACATGCCATAAATTTCTAAAAAAAACTAGAAGTAATAGTTAAGTAGATATTTTTGATTCATTAATATTTGACGCTTTCTATCTTTGTGGGAAATAAAAAAATTTTGGAAAATAAATTTGGAAAATTTTTGGAAAATAAATAAATGAAATAAAACAAAATAAAAGAATCCCTTCTCTTACCATTATTCTCCTTCTCATCTCTCTTATAAATTTTAACACTGAAGCTATGAAATAAGCACTCAAATAAGTCAGCCTTCAGTCTCAATTCAAACTTTAATTAGTAACCTTGAAGGATGGTATGGCTTTCAAAAGCAATATATCAGGACTAAAACTCTAGTTTTAAAATTTCAAACTTCAGATACCTTTTGAAGAAATAATTAATAAATTTAATTTTAAAATTAAGCTCTAAGGAACTATATTAATTCTTTTCAGCCCAAATTATTATTTTATCAAATAAAAACATTTAAAAATATTCTATACTCAAAAAAAATAATTTTACCCATATTAAAATTTAATTAATTCATTATACATTCGCACCAGATTATATTATCCTCTGGGAATATGCAAGTATAACATGAATGTATCTATTTGACAAAACAGGGCCAGAGGAGTTAAATAAAATAATATTCATAATGGAAAATTAATTTTTAATCAGAAAAATTTGAACTTATTAATATAATTATATGTAAGATTCAATCCAATACGAAAAAAGTAATTAAGAGCTACAGGTAATACCTGTTCAGGGGAAAAAAAACCTAGGTTAACAAAGATTAATACAATACAAAATAATTCAAAGAGTACAATACAAAATTAATCAAAATTGAAGCTGTCAGTTTACTCCTGCATATTTTCAGTAATTTATAAACCAAATTAGTTAAATGCAAATATACACACAAGTATATTTCTAATTTATAACAAAAATATTTTTAAGAAATTCGACATGCAATTTTAACTATATACTTACTGCAAATAAACTTCTTATATTGCCAAAGAAATATCAAAATAATATGAAATCAGAACTGTTAATAAAATATAAGTATTTTTCAATTGCTGAAATTCTTTATGAATATGTGAAACTTTAACATAAGCTATATGTTTATGCATCTTTTATGTAATTTATCAAGTTTCAAAGATAGTAAAAATGGAATTTTGTAGTCAATTTTTTGTATATTCTTAAAAAAGCTAGTTTTGAAATTTTGTATGCTTGCATGTCTTCAATGATACCACATTTTAATAATTCCTGAACTTAATTGTGAGTTTATGAATTAAATTTAATATATTAAAGGAAAAATGACATTTGGTAATGAATATAAAAAAAAATAACTACATAGTATTTATGGTTATAAAGATTAAAAAATAGTAAATAATTAAAATAAATTCTTATTAATACTCCCAATAAACAAAATTTCTGTACGCACATTCATTTAAATTTTTTTCTGGTTATAAATGATAGAATTTTCAATGATGTTCAACATAATAATGCCATGCCAACAAATATACTCCACTTCTTAAATAAAAAATTATAATTAAATAGGTAATAGTTGATACTGTGATTTAAAATATGAATTTGTACTTGCCATATATTTTTCAAACAATGATGCAAAATTTCAGAGATTAATCCATTAAGATAAGAATGATAGATATTAAAGACATTTTTTTAAGGATAGTTTATTAACAGTAAAATTTTTTTAAAAAATTCTTTTCTTTTGGAAATCATTGTATTTTCTACAAAACATCGGATTACACGATAAAACTTATACACAGACTTATTAAATTAATACAATGATACTTCTTTTGAAATATATGAATTGATTATTCAGTAAACTGATGTAATAGAATAAAGAAAAAAAAATGCTAAAAAGGCAGCAATGACAAATTGTCAATGAAGAATATTTAAACTAATATAACCTACTTATATTAGATCTTATTTATCAACAAAATTTGTGATGTTATGTTTCAATACAATGTTTTTTAATAAGCTTAAATGTAGAATATTTTTTTCATTTCATACATTTACACAGTTTGAAACAGGCAATCAAGTAATGACTAGAACAATGAATTGCAATTTTTTTCCAAAAGATTTTTTTTAAAAACTGCATACTAAAAAAAAATTTATAAATACAAAAGTTACAAGCAGGAATATAATTATAATTCCTTCTCAAATACAACACGGTTACTTAATTTTATGATACAAATATAAAAATTTATGAATGAAAAAATATCCAAAATCCCCACAATATATTTCAATTGATTTTTGATAGAAATTCGGAAATTTTGAGCATATTTTTTGGCACTTCCTATCTAATCAATTTTTTTTATAAATTTAGCAAAATAAAATAAAATTGAAGAAAAATTTCTGCCATTATTTATTATGAGCAATATATCTTTTTCATAAAAGAAGTTAATTTAGTAAAAAGCATTAACACATACCATCACAATAATATAATTTTAAGATTTATTTATGGGGATCAAATTCAGATGGCTATTACAATATGAAGAAAATTTCATACTCCAAAGAATTTTTTTAAACTTTATTTTGATTTTTATGTGTTTTGAAACCACTTATAGTTGATATGGGATAGTTGAGAAACAGTACTTCAAATGTAAAAATATATAAACAATTATGCAACATGATATATTTGAGAGCTGCCAAAAAGTTACATTTATCAAAGAATAATCAATACATAAAAAATAACGTTAAATTTTCTAACTTCCAGTTTAGCACTAAATATTTATTAGAAAATTCAGAAAAATATTAAACCTTAAAATGTGCACCTTATATGTTTTTCAAAACAACTTTAGGGTGCAATTTTAAATTTTCTCTATGAATTGTTTGGCACCTGTAACTGTTAGATACAAATAAAGTATATTTTGTTAAAGGATGTAAATTAAAAATGCATTTACTTCATTGATCCTTAAAGTGATTAGAAAGAGTTAATAAAACAGTTTCTTTAAGAAAGAAAACCTTAACTTTTTATAGACATCAAGAAACAAAACTTTGAAACTAACAAGTTTTTCTAATAATAAGGACAGCTTTACTTCCAAATCTATATTTCACTCACTCTTTTTTAAAGGGGGGATATATATTTAGTTACAGCAGAGCATTGATAATAGAAATGATAACACTGAATATTGAGGAAGAAGGATGATGGTTTAGAATTTTATTTTAGCAAATCATATACAATTTATTATACATTTAAATATTTATGCTCTGAGTTACTTTAGTATCTTTATAAATTATAAAGTATATTTATAATATATAAAAATACCAATACTATATTTCTGTATTAATATTTTTAATACAAAAAAGCCATCTTTTTTCCCCCCTTCATTCTCCTTTTTTTGAAAGCAAACCATTAACATACTCTGAAATTTGTAATGATAAAGCAACAGAAAATATGATTTTAAAGCATGCTCTAGTTAAAAAATGTTATCGCACTTTTTTTGATGAATGCCTACAAAAGTGTAAGTCAACTGGCATTTAGAAGCCGGTTCTCATGGTTCACTGTTTAGTGCTCACTTGTACTGTTCACATTTATCTGATTTTATCTATTCCTTCTAACATGCTATAGTAGGCTTTAATAAATCTCAATTGATATTGTTTTGTTGCTTCCCCACCGAAGTTTAAACACATAAAATACTTACACTGAATAAAAAATGTATAGTTCACAAAGAAGTTCGCACATTACAGTATCCTCAAGCAATACCAAATTTTTGATTACTTCCAATTTTCAATGCTCTACTGCTTCTGTTCAATAACTATTTCTACAACAAACATGTATAACAAGAATGCAAAAAATTTTAACACTATGTTCTTGATTAATTAACTGCTTAAAAAAAGAAGAAAAATGGTTATACTCTTAAATATAAAACAAGCAGACAGTTCATTAATAACAAAACTGACATACTTTCTTAAGAATGCAAAAATGAAATTAGCCTAAATTAATATTTAAGAATATATATTATAAAAACAGAAGTAAGAAAGCCAGCATTTAAAAAAAAACAGCATGAATTTACATTAAAAAATATATTTAAAAAATTCATAAACTTACATTCCACAGATAGAACATTTTAATTCAATTTAAAAATTAAAAACAATCCTTCTGCATTAGTTGCTGAATAAACTTATGTTTAGTTACTGAAATAACAAAATATAACAAAAATAGGAAATGCTAAATAATCCAGATAAAAAGGTCACATTCCTGAGATTAAAAATAAAAAGACTAACAATAAATATGTATTTCAAAATATACATCAATTGTGAAACCATTCAGTACAAAAGGGTCAAATCATCACAATACTGGATATATTTAGTGGCAGTGATAATACATATTCAGCATATTTTGAGATTCATTTCCATTGCAACAGTGCAATAAGTAGTAACTATGTAATAACAAGAAAAAAATTCTTAAATCATTATTCTAAAATAAATGGAAGAAATAAACTAAATTATTACCCATAGAAATTCGCATCTGCTCATAATTAAATTAAGAAAACTTAAGAAGTGATGATGAAAATATGGAATGCAACGTAAAATTCAGAAAATAGCTTGAAAGCAGCACCTTAATAGTGACACAGTTAAATGAATGTTTCTTGCTGTTCTGAAGTTAGGGGACATAAACACACAACAGTTATTCACCATCTATATAGTAATTACTATCTATGAAACAAATGTATATTACTCAGGCTATGAATATCAAATTGAAACAATTACAAGTGCTGTCCTCCTTTTATGCTGAACTTATTCAGTCTAAAAAAGACAAAACAGCCAATTACGTGATTAAGAAGTAAATTAAAGTTAGTTGCAAGTAATGTTTTTTTAACCATGTACATTTACTAAGAACAATAGTTATTGAAATTTTGTCAATAACAAATCTGATAAATTTATACAAATATTGTCAGTGAAATTATAATATTCAAACTAATGAACATTTTTTTTATATGTAGAGCACATAGGAATACTGATTTTGATCATGACAATCATTCACTATTGGCTGATTCCTTTTAATTATTAGGGTTATTAAGTCATCATAGATGACTACATGCTTCCCAACTACTACCTGAAGAGAGCATCGAATCTCTGAAGTCTAAAGGAGAACTGATGTCACCAGCTGATCGAGAACTTTCTCCTAAACTTCCACTCACAGATCGTCTCACGGCTGAGGAATGTATATCATAATCTGGTCTTGATGCAACTGCGACAGAGTTTACGACCCAAACTGGAATGTGCCTCACATTTCCATCTTCCTGACTCTTGAAGCTGTTTCTGGCACCCATTGTCCTATCATTCACTACAATGTGAGAAGAGGATGCATAGCGAGAATCCAGAAATCGGTTGCTATCTAAAGCATGACTGGAGCGGGCAGTTGTTGGCGATGAGCCCGCTGATCGATGATATCGACGTTCTCCAGTTTCAGAGCATATGGATCCAGATCTGGAAATGCCCTGTCTATTGAGAGACCTTGATGACTGTATTATATGAACATCTGTTGGAGGACTGCGGCTGTCACAAATCGAATCGGGACTTGAAGCATTACAGCAAGCTGCACAGCTGCCTTCGATTGTACCACCAGATACAGTAACAACTGAAGAACAGCAATGCACATCTGCATATGAGATGAAACTTGGCCCTGATCCATCTTTTCGCCTTGAAACTAACCTATAAGCTTGTCCTGGAATGCTAATAGTGGTTGGTCTAGAAGCATTGGACCTAAGGCCACTACTGGCAAGCTTATGCCCAATATGAGGATTGATTGCCTCTAGTGGCCGAGCAATATTTTCTGCAGAATTCCTTGAAGTCAAATCTATACCATCTTCAAACACTGACTGGTGAGCTGAAGGTAAGCCATCTGTTACAGACTGGCACACAAAGCTGCAGCTGATTTCATTTGGCCTTTCTAACCGTCGTTTCTTCTTTTTCCTTTTAATTAAGGAAAATTTTTTCAAATTTGATAAAGTCTTTTGAAAATGAGGAGCTTTAGAGCCATCCTCAGGCAGATCACGAGTACGTGGCTCAAATGTTGTCAAATTCCTAGGCAATCTGCTAGGCAAAGTTCTAAAAGACATAGGTGCAGCTGGATTATGCTCTAATCGAGAATCTCGAGAAAAATCTGCATCAGCAGAACTGGAATCACTTGTACTAGGACTTAAAGTTGGCTGATCATATGTTGGGCTCGAGCTACTAGATGATTCACTTGCTTCACCACACCAAGCAGTAGGATCAGGATATAAATTATTATTTTCTTGGCTATTTGAAGAATACATACTGAAGCAAGTGTCTAAATTATTTCTGCTTAAACTTGTTCTTGGTCTACTGTCATCAGCAAATTCACAACAAGAATGTCTTTTAGACTTTCCCTTCTTAGAAACTAATGTACAAGTACACGAAGTGCTTGTAGTGGCTACTGCATTATCATTAAAAGAACAGCTTGAGCCGGCCATATTGGAATTCGACACTTCATCATCTGGAGTTTCGGAATTAATCACAGTAATTTCAGCCTGAGAAGCACAAGAAGCTGTAGTATTGTTACTGGGCAAATAGCTACATGATTCCTCATACTGTATATCTGGAGGCAAAACAACACCACCAGTGGAATTAGCCATGTTGTTAAGTTCAATGTCCACAGCAGTACATATGCTACAATTTGGTCCCAAAATATTCTCATTTTGGCTAGCAGAAGATGGTTCAGTAGTTAATGGCTCATGAGATGAGCCATCTTGGTTTTCTGCATGTACAGATATAACAGCCTGCTCAGTTGTTACATCAACTTCTTCATTTGGAGCATAACTGAAGCTACTTGTGTAAGGAGCAGTGAGCTGAACTGAGAGATCATAAGGAGGGGGAGCTTCCCCAGGTGGAATGTACATCTCTGGAGGTTTCCATAGAGTGTAAGGTGGGGGTGGCTCATCATAGCGGCTGAAGTCCAGTTGATCGTGCCCAACAAAATAACCAACACTGCCATCATCATCTTCTGAGAATCGTCTAGACAAATGGGCATTTCCATTGTCCATACGCCTGGCATGGAATCCTAAAATATGTTTAAAAATACAGCCATATTTAAGATATTTTAAATATCCTAAATATCTTCAGCTTAGTTCTAAATATCCAAAGATCAAATATGTGAATCTCCAGGAATACAAAGAAATTTTTGGGAGAAAGAGAAAAGTTGTAAGGACTTTATGGAATTTTACACTGTTAACAATTTTCTATTCCCAAGTTCAATTTAATTTCACAAATTAAAGTTGTCTTTCCTACAATATCTTTTTTTTTGTATAATTTCTAAAAATTAATAAATCATCTGAATTTCTGCATATTTCCTTTTTTTTTTCAATCAATGAAATTCTATTGTAGAAATTTATAGTCTGTGTAATTTCTGTAGGCATTTCAAGAACATTTGATTCCCCACTCTTAACTCTTTCTCTGTTGCCATATTTTCAACAAAACTTGTTTTTATCCTCCATGCCAGTATTTTTCAATAAGGACGTTAAGCTGGCAGTGCAGGCAAATAATTTTATTCAATTGTTGAATCTAAGAAATTTTCTTAAGTGAATAAAACAAATCAAAATAATTTTTTAAAAACCAGCTGGAGTGGTCTCAGTAAAACTTTCTCACCCCTTCTTTAATAAAGGTGCCAAGAATGCCTTGCATAGTTTAGAATAATTATGAAATATTAATCTTTGGCATGAATTTGGCATTTTTTGTTGAATCTACCATCTGATTCTAAGCCAATTTTTTCGCCAGTAATTTCTGGTAAATGGGCACTAATGTCCGAAAACTATATTTTATCATAAAATCACATACCAAATTTGATAAATTTTAAACGTTGTGTTTATGAGTTAGAAAAATAAATACATATATTTTGATACATTGTTATATACGGAGTAAGTTTTTGTATGTTTCATCTTAAAGTAAATAAAAATTATAAAACATAAAAATATATAATTTAAAGTTTCTTTACTTTTCTTAACTATTACTTCACTGTCATTTTGCGAATTGGTTAAAATTCTTTCAATCGCATTATCTCTAAAACCAGAATTAACTAATTTTCTTTTAATACAATAAATATAATTGTGAAGAAAATAAAATCTACAGAATAATAAATGCTTGGAGCATGCTAATGATTCTATTTAATGACCGATTACAATAGTTTTCCTTCATTAATTAATATAGTGTATCATTAAAACCTGAATTTGATGCCAAAACTTGTCTTGACATAGCCTAAAGATTCAATTCACAATGTATTATTAGTAGTAGTAATCCAGAATAGCTTTAAACATCAATGAAAACTCTGAGTTCGACAATCATATCAAAATGTTAGGAGTATTCTGGAAGTTACAAGAGGAGTGCTTTGTTTTCAAAACTGCAGTTGAAATCAAGAACTCATATACAAAGAGATGTGTCATTTCCATAATAGTTATAACTTACGATCCATTGGGGCTACTCAGTCCGATAGTCGCAAAGGCCAAGTGAATGAAAATTGACGAGCTGCCTTCTGAAAGAGCCAAAGAGTGGCCCCAGTTCCTTGAGGATTTCAACAGTGAAAGCAGTGTCTGCATTGATAGATGCATTGTGCATCCTCAAGCAACAAAGGTTGAACTTCATGGCCTTGCTAATGCTTCAGAGAAATGTTATGTAGTAGTGATATACTACCATTCTCATTCTCTAAATGGCCCAACAAAAGTAAAACTTGTAACCTACAAAAGCTTAATGAAGAGAATACTATGGCTCGAGCTGCAGGTCATTACCCTTCTTGCAAAGCATTTATTTCTACTTGAAACATTTTTTTTTGGGAGGGGGGCAAGGGAGGCAAAGCTTCCAAAATTTATTCAGATAACGATCAAATATTTGTAAGACTCAAATGATGAAGGTGAGTGATAGCTAGAGATTTGTAATTAATCAAGATGAAACTCTAGCATTATATTTAAGTTCAGAAGGGAGTAAATGGAAACTCATTCCACCTTGTTTACCCAACTTTGGAATGATGGTGTGAAGTCATTTCAGTTTCATTTAAAACATGTGGCAGACAATATTAGGTTAACTCATTAAGCACTTTTGATGGTAATAGATCAAATAGAGGTAATCCTAAATTTCCAACCATTGTCTTCAGATATAGATGATTTAAACGTCTGAATTCCAGTACATTTTTTTTATTGATAGGCCAATCAATGCTATAACTGCACCTGGTGTTTTTAGTATAGACATTAAAAGGTTGAAATTATGAAAAAAGTGTAATGAAATTTGTACAATTTATTTGGAAATGTTGGCATGTTACTTATTTAAGCCCTTTGCAAAATCGTACAAGATGGCAAACTACTAAGACCAATGACAATATAGGTGATTTGGCAGTATTGAATGAGGAAATTTACCAAGTACCAGATGGGCCATTGGTCAAATCCTGTTCAGCATGGTAAGACAAGAGTCTGTGATGTTAAATTACAGGGTGAGATAGATAAAGAGCTATGTCTAGGATTTAAAAATTATCAATTAGAAATTGAATTTAATTAGGGTAATATGTTTCTTTACTTAGTGTAATTTGTATTTTGATTTTTTTGTTATATTTTTGTATTATAATATGTACAATTGATAAATTTGAGATTTAATCTTTCAAGGCAGGCAGTAAGTTCTAAACTAATGCTGCTATCTTAGTTAACCTATCTAATGTGTCACAAGAAGTTCAGTTTGTACATTGAAATACTTTCACTGAGTGTTTTTATGTGCTGTGGGCAGTATAGAGGTATGCAATCTCTTAACCTTTGAGTTCTAAAATAAATATGCAGTCCAAGAGATTTGGTGTGTGATTGATGAGTAGAATTTAGGTATCAACACAATAGGGAGTAAAAAACTTCATATGGTATAACTATAAACAAAGACAAAGAATAACAAAACATGTTTAGAGATACTGGTGTTCTTGACTATAAATTTCTGAAAATGACTAGAATTTTATTTTGCACTTTTTCCTTTGGTTAATGAAAGCAGACTTTTTAATATGATTTAATATATGTAACATAACATATGCAAATATACACTTAAAATTTTTTTTAAAATAATCTATTATTACATAGTAAAACCCAAACAACTAATTTTACTAAAAATCTTTTTAAAAAATTAAAAACTTCAATCACTAGTATATTTAGCCCTTTAGAAAATGTACTGAAATGTTACCAAATAAGTTCCATTCCTCCAACTGCAGAATTTTCTTTTAAAATGCATTTAAAAAAAGCTAGCTATATTAAAGCTTAGTTTGTTTATAAATACTATACCTTTGAACCTATGTAATTAAAACATTTTTATTTTATAAATAATAAAACTGAAAAAACTGACTGAAAATCTAAAATTTGTATTTACTTCTGATGCATAAATATCAAGTTTTATGTTTTAAACTAATATTATAGATGGTTTAACAATTATAATCAAACAAAAAAGCTATAGCTGATCTATTTAATGGAAAATATAGAAATAGATTTTGGTCTTATTTCAACATAAATGCAATCATCTCATTCCTTCCTATGCTCCCCCTAATAGTTAATCTTTACACTTCATGTAGCTGCCTTTTGGAAGTAGAAGAAAGATTTTCTTTCATCTACAACATATACAACAATAGGAATAGCTAAAACTATCACTATATATTTACTAAGATATAGTAATTAAAAAATAGAATATTTGCTTTATTTTTTAAATATACGACCATGAAATATTTTTGTTAAAATCAAATTTGTTTCATTCTTAAAATTCAAACAATTACAACTTTAAAAAACTGAATTAAGAAAATAAATCAAATTGCTAATACACAGAATTTTTAAAAAAAAATCAGAAACATAGTTTTGAATATATCACTTGAACAGAATCAATTTGTATGAAATTTATAATTTGTTACCTCATGATGCTTAAATAACTGAAAGCTGTTTATCTTTTACATGATAAATATTTCATCTAATATTCAAATATGATTCTGAATTATTTGAGTTACTAAAATACAAAAATCATAAATTTTGTGAAAAAAAATGCAATAAAATACCAAATAACAAATCCAAACCATCATTTTCTAACAATAAATAGATATGAGATATGCATAAAAATTCTCATAAAACATAGTAAACTAAACTTACGTCGAATCATAAGCAATAATCTTCTTTGGCGAAGACGATGGATCATGAATAAAAGTAATGCCAAAATCAAAAATGATGTAACAGTGCTAGCAACCAGTCTTAGTCCCAAATTAGTGGTGCTAAGAGTATCTGTATCTGCATTAAAAATAACTTTATGAATATGTAATATTTATTGGCATACAGTAATATAATAATTCAAGAACATGAAACCATAGCAATTGGTACAAATAATAAAATCTATAGATATTTCAAATACATAGAAGACTGTATTTTAAATTGGATAATTAGTAGGCATTTTAATACATCATCATATGTTTCACCTTTTTGCAACTTAACATAACAATACAAAGATTACAGGTTTCAACCAATCTGTGGAAAATTCTTTATCACTAAGCTACTTTTCAGCCTTTGAAATCTATTTGAATGTTAATGGTATTAAACTGGGATTTATATATTTGCACTATATACTTGCCATCTAAATTTTGTTTTGTTTTGCAAACATGCATTAAAAAAAGTTTATTACAAATAGTCATACTTCCTAAGGAATTTAAAATATTTAATGAAATGTATTAATGTTATATTGCCATGCATTTTATAAATGCCATATGATCTGATAGAATACTCCAAATAATATATGGAAAAAAAACTTTGCATATTCAGATAAAAAAATCTGCCAAAATTGTAGGAAATTTTGCTTATAATAAAGATGAATGAGTGAGTGTTATGTGTGTTGACACTCTATAAGCTAGACCATTTTATCTAGAACTACCAAACATGGCAAATATATACATTGGAGGGTAAAACTGCACTTTAGAGAGGTTTAAAAAAATTAATTAATTAATTAATTAAAATTAAATAACATCTGAAACGACAACAATTCAAAAAAGGAATTTACATCATCACAAAATTCAAAAAGTTTTTTTTTTTATGACAAATTTTTAAAAATATTATTTCTATTAAAAAAAGGTTTTTTTTTAAAAAAATATTCCAAATATTGTTTCCAACAATTTACTAAATACGATGAAAACAAAACTCAACCTGCAGAAGGGTATTATATATATATACACAGGAAAATTGAGTTTTTATCAATATATCAGGGGAAAAAAATCAATTAAAATTTAAGTGACCTCCAATGAAAACTAACATAGAAAAAAGTAATTTTTAGCATATTTGAAAGAAATAATATAAATATATCCTCTATAAAAGCAAGTGCAAGAAATTTTAACAAAATGTCAAATATCCATAATGCTAACAGTGTCAAATTCATTAATTCTTTAGAATTAAAGGTAAACATGATTTATATATAAATTTTTAAACAGTTAGTATTGGACAAATATATCTAACATGAAAAGTGGTTTGATTTACGCAGTTGAGCCTATAAAAATGTGTTTGAATTATAAATTTCATAGAAATCCTCAATCCAATGACCCATATTTAATAAAATATTCTCGAGCATTAATAATTTAAATAAAAAGAGCGGTTTACTCTACTGCAACAACAACTGAGCAAAATATGAAAATTTGCATTTCAATACCTTATTAAAATATGTGATTTTACAGCACTTCATTGATCATCTCTAACAATATACAATAAACAGCCCCCAAAGTTTCCATAAAAATGACTATCCTAAATATGAGTAAAAGGAATTTGTTTTTCATGAATTTATCATTGGTCTCCTAAATGTCTATGTGACTCAAAATAATGATACTCAAAACTCCATAATTCAGTCAGATATGCACACAAAAGAAAAGAAACTTTGTTTGTTTGATTTTATTTAAAAGTTGATTTACTTAGTTTGTTTATACAGTTAAAGTTCATTTAAAAAGTACATTTATTGACTGCATTATTAGAAGAATTAAGATAAAATTTTATTAAATATTTATTTGGGTTATTGCATAAATTATGGGGAAAAAAGATAAGTAGAGTATACATTAGACTTCAATGTTCAACAATTCTGATATCCACATTCATAATTTTTTTAAATATGTTTGCTTGCAGTAAAATAAGTTTTATATTAATCACTTTTGCTTCAATTTGATATTTAAATTCTTTAAAAGTTAAGAGAAAATTAGTATAAATAGAACAAAGAACAAAATAGTATAAGGCTTATGTCATGAGTGATAGTTCTAATGAAAAAGAATGCAAAAGCTAGTTTTACCAGAAAACCATTATATATTTAGAAATATATGTACTATTTAACTAAAATTAGTCTATAATTAACTAAATAAACCATTGATAAAAGTCATAAATCATTATAAACTGAAATGGGTGTAAAATCATTCCGTTTTTCATCAATTACCCATTGGTCTTCTAGTAATGAGATGATTAAAATTATTCCAAGAAGGTTAGGAATGTATCAAATTTTTCTGTGAAAAAATATGTAAATTGAAAAGTTCAATATGCATTTGATTAAATCAAAAAGTCATTCCAAAGGCCTAAAAATTTATGCATACATAAAAAAATAAAATATATATAAAAAAATTGAATTGATTTTTGAAACAATTTTGATTATTTATGCACAGCACACCCAAAATTTATTTTTAAATGTAAAAGCCATACAATCTTAGCTGAAAATAACTTAATTAAAAAAAACTAGCACAGTTTTAATCTCCCAATTTTTTTAATACACAAAAATATACTATACACTTTGTGAAATAAAAGTTCTGAATACAATATCTTTAAATTTCAGAACTGTTTTACTGTATTCAGTCTTTAAAAAAAAGATATACAGCTGCAGAAATCTAAATCAGTACATAATATTTTGAGCAAAAATGACACTAATTAATTGCCATTTTGCAAGATGTATAACTTTACAGCATAATATTATTCAACAGCTTTCAAATAAGATAAAACACTTCTTAAGTATTTTTTTAAATCTAAGAATTATTTGAACAATTAAATATAATTATGTTGGTCAATATTCTCCCACCTTAAAATTTTATTCTGTTATTATTATAAATATCTTTTCACATTATGATGAACATAAATTATTTATTTCTAAGGATGAAAAAAACTAAAGAAACAATTTTCATAGCAAGACACCTTTAAAAAAAATAAGTACTAATCAAATTAAGTGAAACAAATTAAATGCATACTAGGTGAAATTAAAAAAAATACCTATTATTTTCAAAATAAACATTAATAACTATTATCTCAAGTATCACAAATTTAAATCAAGCAGATAGATATATAGTCTTCTTATGCTACCATTTAATTGAATTATAATAACAATCCTTGCCTGGATATGTGCTGTTTCCAGAAGCCTTGTTAGGAAAATCCCTATCGAGACAAACAAATTCGCAACATTTGTCACTTAGGGCATGGTACTGTCTGCAGTTTTCAGGAGGGGAACAAAAGACTGCTATGCACATTTGAGGCTTTCCATTTAGGCAAGTGCACTGGGTGCAAGGGTCACTGCCCAATGGAAAGAAACGATCACCGTGGGAAACTTCCTTGCCTTTATGGTCCAAACAATGTTGATAGCTATCAACTTCAGCTGAAAAAGAAAATGTGAATCATTAATGCAACTATAATTTTTTTTCCAAAAATAAAAATGAGCTAAAAAACCTTTAGGTTTAGCTGAGATTAATATTTCTTCCATATGCTAATCAATTATTACTTGAGTATGTATTTTATTATTTTAAATCACAAGAAGATGATATAGATTAATTTAAATCTATTTCCTGAAATTATTCATATCCTATTAGTTTCAATGTTTGGCTTTGATAGATTCAGAACCTGGAAACCAAGTCAACAACAACAACAAAAAAAAAAAAACAGTTTTATGATGGTACAGGGTCTTAAATACACGACTATGTATTTCTGACATACATAATTTTTTTACTAGGCCTTTTTAATTAACAATAATAAAAGCAGAATTAATTTTTTTTTAGACTGATTTTTAAAGTAATAGCCATACTTCTGTAAAAAAGGTTAATTTTAAATAATTTTTTTATGTACAAAACTCCTAATCAGCTTTAAAGTAATAATAATAATAAAAGAATCTCAGAAACTTGATTTATTTTTCTCACTCCTTTAGAAATTTTTATCAGCCTTTTTTTTTTTTTTTTTCTTTCTAAAATCTATTTTCAAATACTACATTATGAAGGTGCTTCTCAGGCACTTATTCAAAACATAATGTTGACAATCAATAATGCTCTTTTACTGAAAGAAGATTTATATTTATTTACAAAGATAAAAGATATCTTATCCTTTAATACCATTCATCAATACTTGAAAATAAATGTTTAATTTATGAAGTTAATGTATATGATTTTTTAATTATTATACTCTGTACCAATATGTAAGAATATAACAAAATTAAACTTAACACATTTTACTTTCATTATATTATTATATTTACAAAAACTGTGTGCAAATAAAACAAATTGAAATAACTGCATTTGGTAAAAAAAAAAAAAAAAAAAAAATCTGGCAAATCTTTGTAGATACAGCACAATTTAATTAAATATCAGGAATTATTCCATTTTAAAACCCCTGAAAACTAAGATTGTATAAAAAGTTGACAGATTTTAAATAATTCAGGCATAAACATATATGCAAATTACTTTTCAATCAAAAAATCTTAGACTATACAAAAATTTTAATTCCAAAACAAAATCTAAGACGAAAAATTATTGAAAAAAAAGAAAAGGGAGAATTTAGAATTTGGAATAAAATCATTCTTGAATTACAAAATCTTATAAACTGTGGCATAAAATAATGAATTCACAGCCTAAAAGTAAATAGTTAGATTTAAAGTAAACAGAAAAAGTATAGCAGAGATGAAACAGCAAATTTAAACCTAAAAAATTAAAACTAGAACAAAATAAATTTGACCAGCTATTTTGATAACACGCCTTTACAAATGCTGTCTGTTTTATTAAAGTTGAAAGGTGAGAAGTTTCATTAGTTGAAAAAATCACAGAGCATCCAAGTTCAGCAACCAAAAGACAATATGTTCACATTTAAAAGTAAGATCCAAAGTCAAGAGATCAAGAGAGAAAAAAAATTGGCTTTTCCTTAATTAAAAATTGAGCTATAATCATGTAAAAACCAAAACTTACATTTATTTTCACAAAAAACTTTTCCGACAAAAGATAAAAAATTTATATTATTCAAAAGGATTTTATTAATACACATAGAAAAATAATTTTTAAATTATATGATATTTTGATACAAAATCCAGATCCTAGATTTATAAGAATATTCTAAAATGGCAAATTATATTTCTGGAAAATTATTTCTAAGTATATCTTCTAATCCAGTTCAAATTTTTTAGATCACATAAATTTTAATATGTGTAAAAATTAATTTGGCCAGCATTATATTTAAATTATATATTATCAATATGAACAGCATTAAGATATAAAACTTTAGCTTCAGTTGGATTCATTTTAAACCTAGGAGCTTCAAAAAAACAAGACATTTTGAAAAATAATAATATTACAATTAAAATTATTGGTGATACTTTAACAACTATTTAAAGAGCTTATGAAAATATTATACTATATTTGAGAATAGTATTTTAAAATAGAAATAAACCTTTTGTAATAATCCCCTGTCATTGCTTTATTCGTTATAATTAGGTTCAAACAATACACAAAGTCTGGATTCAATTTATCTTAACTTTGTTATAGCCTTATAGCCTTTCTTGGCCTACAGTTAAAAGGTCACAGACTCAATTTTAAAGTTAATAAATAAAATCATATGTGAAATTCAACTAAAAATTTCAGCTGACTTCAATGGTGATTTAGACTCTATTTGACTTATTACAATTCATAAGTATGCAAAATTTTCAAACTGGGATCCATAAACCCATCTATATTGTGTTTCTCAGACAGATTCATTGAGCAGTTTAACTGACTAGTCTGTAAAGACCTATCCTAACTTTAAAGATGTTCAAAATAATAATTTGCTTTAATAACTATATCAATGGAGTAATAAGATTCTTGAGAGTGTTTTAAAGTCAATATCCATATTTAACACATATTTAGAAAAAAGTCAATTAAATTAACTTACCTTCATCTGACATGTCCACTGATGACCATAATATAAAGGTGAATACAATACTTGATATTAAAATATTCATATCTGTTCTCCGCATTTGCATTCTCCCACAGTTTCTTTTTTTTATAATGTATGGCAGTTATTGCACAACAACATATTCAAGCTGGAAAAAAAAAATTACAAATATACATAACTATATATACACACATTTTAATCATATATTAAAAAAATTTCAATATAAAAAATTGCAGGAATTTATAATAACTTATCCTTTGAAGTTATAAAAAGTTACACACATTTTGACTGAAGATATACAGCAAAAATTTTATTCCTATGGTATATATATATATATATATATATATATATATATATAATCTGCAGCACAGACATAAATTTCTACAAGAATGTTAAAGAAATTTATGGCATTGGGCTTTTAAATTTTAAATGCATATTATTATGCTAAAGATCAAGGGGGTAATTCTTTAATTCCATATATATCCACAATTACACAAATCTGAGATAATAAGTTGGAGTTACAAATGTGATAAAATTTTCAACTGTTGGTTAAAGATAATTGTTTGAAATTAAGAGATAATAATAATGTAAATATAAATGAACATTTTTGAGAACACAGGAATGAAAAAAAGAAGAAAAAATTAAAAATGAATTACGTTAATATGTCTTATTAAAGTTACAAAAATAGAAAAGTTAAATAAAACAACAACAAAAAAAAAGGTTGCAAAAATTACAAAATAGATTTCACAAACATAAGATTCTAATTGAATTTTCAAGAACATTGGCCCAGTTCCTATTTTCATAATTTAAAAATATTTTGGCAACAAAATTTGAAATGAGACTATGGTATCACATTCTTTGCTGAATCTGGAAAATAAATTTATAATGCTAATATCATGATAAAAAAAAAGGCTTAACAGATAATTAGCATATTTGTTTTTCAATCTGGATGATCCTCAATCACTTCTAACAAATAGACTTGATATTATTAATTAGGAAGTTTGACTACAATCCAAAAAGAAGCATCTGGCAGTTAATAAGGATATTTTCTATACTTATAATAAAGCTCAATGTGTTTGATCTCTACAGGCCAGACCGTTGGACCTTCAGTTACCAAATTTGGTACATGTATACCTTGGAGGTCGGGAATGTGCACCTCGGAGCCCTTTTTCCAAATTTTTAATTAGAATTTAAATTAGTTAAAATTTAAGCGAAATTTCGACATTTTTCCGCTATAACTTCCGAAACTATTATTGCACAAACATAATTTTTATATCAATTTAAAGATAAAAAATTTAGCTTTCTAATGATATCAGTTTTTTTAATTTATAACGTAAGCTTCTATTTTTAACGAATTTTTAAAGAAATATTTTATCTATGTTTTTAGCACTTGACTGGATAAAATAAAAGAATGCCGGAAGTTCGAATAAAAAAAAAACTATCATCGCAAAAAAAATATCTAAAGGAATGCAGCTTTTAGCACGTGACTGGATAAAATAAAAGAAGTATAAAATGTGATATTTTCTTTAAAGAATGCAAGGCAAAGGATTCTATGATCGTTTGCAATATTTAAATCATTAATTCAATAAATTATCTTTATTTATACCGGATTAAATTTATACAGGACATGCATTCAAACTCCGGTCCAATGGCCAATTTGTAAAATATTATTAATAGGCATATATATTGTTTAATACTATTAATTTGATCTAAATGAAGTAAATAATTACATTTTATGTAACTTGAGTGAAACAATGCATTAAGAATAATGAGTTTTAGATTTCTTCATACTTTGCTCTGTGTGCCCTATTTTACAAAATATTTTTATTAATATTTTAATAAGAGTTGCTACATCAATCAGTCTTCTAAATCATTCATTAAAACTGACTGATTTATAAAATTAAAGAATATTATTAGAAAAACGTGTTCTTTTAGAATTTTCAGTTCATCATCTTAAAGAAAATATTAATTTCAGGCCAATCAATGCCCGGAGTTGCTAATGAATATGTGATTTAATTGAAAATTTTAGAACCCATTACTCATGGCGAACCAGCTGGTCGCCAAAGGCAGCTAGTTTAAAAATAAAGGAGTTTCATTATTGAATATTAAAGACATTTAAGAATGAGAACTTTATATGGAAAGCATATTTTGATTATGTGCAAGTGAATTTTATTGTAATTGTAGTTGTTTGCCTTCCAAACACTAATGAAATAATTACATTAGAAGCATTTTATAGAGAAAATCGGTTGAAATGACAGTGCAGTGAAGAGTTCATTATACCTTACAATTAATCTCTAGACCAATTTTTAATTTAAAAACACCAAAGAATGAAAATTTTTGGAAAATAAAATGAAAAAATTTTGTTACCTAAGATTCTGATATTTATAAGTTTGTATAATTCTAATATGCTATTCAAATAAACAAGAATATCAGTAGTTATCATATTACTACTTAAATCAATGGTACAGATTGCAGGTGTTATGAAATTGTAATTTAGAGAAAACTCATATAAAAGAAATTTTATTTATGTATACAATGAATATATTATTAGAAAATCAAGGAACAGCTGCTCATCAACAAAAGCTTCCCTTGTTTTCAGATATTCTGTATACAGTGAACAACATTATAAAAATTATTGCGAGAAACAACACCCTAATTCTTAAAAACTTAAAATTCTAGAAAATAAATTTCATTAAATTAATTAATATTCTACCAACAACCATTCTAATTTTATTCAGACGAAGAAAACAATTTCAGAGCTAATAATCACTTAACAAAATGTATTCAATCATTTTATTTTCAGGTATAATAAAATTAAATTTTATTAAGGAAAATTTTTAGTCAGAATTTAAAACACTTTTCTGTCTGGATAAGAGTTAACTCTATTGTATATGAAAATGAAATTTCAATTAATCTATTTATTTAGATTAGGTAACATCAGATTCAATGTATAACATTTTAAAGTTTTCTGTGCTTAAAGATAATTCATAGTAATATAACTAGGATATGGTAAAATAATGTACTACTAAATATTTCAAAGTAAAAGTTACTACAGTAGAAACTCCTACAGGAAGTATCAAAACTGCTGTTTATAAATCCTCAACATTGTTTATAAATAAATAAGTATTACAAGAAATGCATGTTGTCTTCAGCAAATTGGCAAAGAGAGGCTAAAAACTTCTTTTCCTCATGTTATTGAACTCACGGTATAAGTTATCTAATTCAATCATAAGTATTTTGGCAATTTCCAGAATACAATTATTTTAGTCTAATGTATCTTATTTCTTGAGGTCTTCATTAGCCCATTTTGTTATTAAACAATCTTTATAAATCATTTAATAACAAAATGTGCTAAAATACATATTAAATAGCTTTGACAAGTATTGATATTTATAACTAAAAACATATGAATAAAAGTTTTAATAAATGGGACTATAAAAATTTGAGTATTTTATTTTTTAAAACATAAAATAAAATATTTTTTGCAATATAATTACTAAACATGGAAAATTCAATGTTTAGAATAATTTTTTTTCCAGAAAAATCACATTGTAAGAAATAAAATATAAATAATAATAATAATAAAAGAAATATTGAAAAATGTATTTCTTATTTAAAACACAAGCAACAGAAAAATTTAATATATTCAGAAATACAAAAAAAAAAAAAAAAAAAAAAAAAAAAAACGGGGAGGGGAGAAATTTTAACTTAAAAAAATAAACATGACATTGACTTAAGATACAATCGATTGCTATTTAATACAGCTTAACCATTTCTTTATGGATTATATAATTTCAGTATAAGAATGTCTTTTTAACTTATTTATGTAGTAGTAAATTTTATTCAACTAAAGTATTAGACCATAGTTGCCCTTTATCCAATTAAAAAAAAAGTGAATTAAAAAAATCACATTCCCTCCCCCTTTCAAAGATACCATTTGTGAAAATTCTAAAAGAATTGTGGCAAAAAAAAGCACATTTTCATGCAAATGAAATAAATATTTAAAAAAACATTATAGATTGCAAAAATTTATTAAACAGAACTTAATAATAAACAAAAAAAGCAGTAAGAAGGATAACTGATAATCTCTGAAAATGATCTCTACATATTTTCAGAAACATGGGATTAAAACTAGACAAACTAGAGTTATTTATTTTCTAAATGAGTTGTTTTGAAGGATGCAGGTCTATATGAAAGCTATTTTCAAAAATAAAAAGAAGCAAACAAAATTAATACTTTCTGAGCTTTATTTAATATGAAAGACAAAGTATGTACTTTTTACTGGTTGCAAAACTTCAGTTCTGAACTGTTCAATTTTGTTTCTTATGAAATATTAAAAGAGAATTTAATAATACAATTTTTTATATGAAAATATTTTTTACTCTAAATTATAAATTTGCTTCAAAAATATAATGACCTATTTGATATAACATTAAATTTTAAAATATATATAATAATTCTTGTCACTCGAATAAAGAAGTTTTCATACAGCACTGAAATTCACATTTTAAGAATTATCATATTTGGGTCTAAGAATACAAATTTTTCTTGAGACAACATATGAGAGCATGACATTTTTTCTTTCTTTTCTTTTCTTTTAGTAGCAAAAATGTATAACTAGAATTTTCCCCCCATTTAAAAAACAGATACAGGGTTTGGCTATGTGCTAAAGGCATAAAAAGTTCAACTTTCCACATCAGCAAATATATGGAAAACAAGAGTTACAAACTAATTTTACTGCTTCATTTCATATTAATATAGTAGTAGGTGTATTGCAAAAAAAAAAAAAATGATTTTGGAATCTTTATAACAAGAGAATATTAAAAATTTCATTGAGAAAATCAAAATATGGAAGAAATTTTGCAAAAAGCCTTAAATATTGATGACTTTTTGCAAATGCCTTTATAAAATAAAATAATAATAATTTTTCTTGGGCAATATATTGTACTTCACAAGTATTTAAAATAAAATTTAATAATAAGAACTAATCCAAAAATAAATTCCTGATATCAGAAAAGAAATGGCTTGTAAAAAAATATTAAATAAATTTATGATCTTTAGATTTTATGCTTATTAAAACTAAAACAGAGAATGAGTGTGATTAAATTTCACAATGCATTAATTATAAAGTTTCTGTAATAAAGTAAAAAATATATGAAATATAAATAAACAATTAAATATTACATGTACCCAATAGACCAAATTCCTTCAAAGCACAAAATCAAATCATAAAATTAAATAGCTTTAATACAGATAAAAGGTAATTTTCCATATTTTAGTTGATAAATTTATTTAAAAAAATCAAACTAATAATTTGAATAAGAATCTTCTAAAATTAAAAAAGGAAAGCATTTTTAAGATATTTCAGAAGATCGTTATTACAGGCCTTCTGAAAATGAAATAAAATTCAATTTAAATTTGTCACAAAAATTCATTCTAATTTATAAACTATTCTTTTACCTTCTGCGTTACAGTTTTAGATGTACTACCAGAAACACAAAAGTAAATTTATAGCTAAATTTAATGATTTTAGAACTTCCCTCAGTTCTAAAATTATCAAATTCAATTATAAATGAAAAAAAAAAAAAGATTTAAGATTTACTTTTCTTTTTTAATAACAGATGGTAATTTAAATCCAGTAATTCCTTAAGCCCATAGGAAAAAACTCCTGTTAACTCGTATAGAGGAATAATGTTTGGAAGGGTCAGAATTCTTCTCATGCTCTCAGTGAAAGTATAAAAATCGGACAAGCTAAGTAAATTCTTTAAAAAGATTTCTATATTACCCTTATCTAAAACAATATATGAAAAGAAATCCCTATCAGATTTTCAGAGTATAAAACTACTGGGAAAATATTTCTCTTTTTGCCTCTTTTCTGTTATGATGTGCTGAAGATTGACATATCTCATTTCTTGTGTGCACATAAATTATGCCTCTGAGGGTGGAATAAAAAAAAGTTTTCAAATTCAAAGTTTTCTTCTCTTTCATCAGCTATGAAACTACTTAAAAATATGTGTTTGTTTATATATGTGTGTGTGTGTGTGTGTGTAATAGTTTAATTTTTATTTTATTTTAAACTGTTATATTTTTAACTATAAACTTTTTATTGAAAATAGCACAGTGAGATTAACTAAATCTTTTCCAAACATAAATGATTAAAGCATTGCCTTCCTATAACAAATCTGAGAATGCCTCCTTATGGCGCATCTTAAATCATGCTATCTTTGCTATAGATATAAAATGGTTTAAAAAAAATATATAAATGCAAGAGATTTTATTCATTTTTACTCTTTATAGCAATGCTCGCTTAGTTACACCTTTCAGAGCTCTAGTGGTGCAGTATTTTAGTAGATAGAATACCCAAAAAATCAAAACAATAAGTACAATCTTCATGAAATTTAACCTGCATACTTCTATAAGCCTATAAATTATCTACATTTTAAAAAAAAATCAAAACTATTGGTGATTCCAGGTATTTTGTTTCAATGCACAATAACCCCATTATGTTAAGAACAGATCTATTTATTCTACATGCACTTTGTATCAATAAAATATTTTGACAAATTTTTCGCAATCATTTTGACATAAGTGACAGTTTAAAATTCTAAAAGAAATGCAGTAAAATTTGCAATATTACTAACTCCACAACTGATGCATAGTTACAATTATTAAAGATTTTATTCCCTACACAGAAGAAGCTTGCTCACTTATCACCCTAAGTTTGGTTTTATTCCCTTATCCTTTTGTATTATTTCAAATATTAAAGGTAAATTTTCTGCTAATGAAAGGAAATATATATTTGCTTGCTCTTCAAAAAGGGTTAAATAAAAAAAAATTGTAAAAAAGCTTTACTAAATTTCTTATATATATCTTTGCGATCAAGTATTGCTCTAATAATAAGAGTTTAAATATTCTTATACTTTAAAAAACAATTTTGCCTAAACTTATTAAATGTATAACCTATTCATAAGATGATATGGTTCCTTTTCATTGCTTCCATTTTCAAATTTTTGTAGTAATAAAATCATTAAAACTTTTATAAAGAAACAGATTGTCTCTAATCAATGTTACATTTCATTAAAATCCTTTCAGGAGCACACATCCAATTCTTTTAAACATTTTTATTCTCCAGAAAAGTGATACACAATAAGTTTTTTAAAAAAAGTGATACACAGTAAATAACAAACATTCTTTTATAGACCTTTCTTTTAAAAAAAATTAAATAATAATAATTAGAAGTATATTTTTTCTATAAGTTATTTATTTTCAATATAGGTACTTAATCTCTTTCTTTAATACTACAATTAAGCTTTACTTCATTGATATAATTAAAAATATAACATTTTTATACATTGCTATAAAATTAAAAAATAAAATATTTTATTCTTTACTGGATTAATATTTACTAGGAAAGTTTACTCGGATGAACATATATCATATTTATACTTAAGCACATTGAAATCAAAAAGGGTTTGGTATAAGTCATGCATTCGTAGCCAACTTATCAACCTCAACTTTATTTTTCGTGCATCATATTATATATCTGTATATATATATATAAGAATGGAAAAAAAAAAGATGGTCCACAAAATTTTATAAAACTGAAATAATTCAAATTTCTCAACGAAATTACATGGAAAAAAAATCTTTCAGTAGGTTAATTTCAATCAAGCATTTCTTGCAGGCATATGAAAAATACTGAGGATTTTTTTAAAAAAAATATCATTTAGAAAATAAGTAATTTCTTAACATTTTAAATTTAATAACAGTGGAATTTCCCACAAATGATTAACTTCATAAAGAGATATTATTAAGTTAAACACTGACCATGTTTACAAAATTATCTCTTAGTAAAGTCTGGCAACATAAGGTATTAAAATTCAAAATAATAATTTATATAGCCTAAAGAAATAAAAATTCTCCGACCTTTTTAAAGTCAAAGAAATTACTAAAATTATAAACTAAGCACAACTCCTTACTTATTTTCAAGCATAACAGTTGAATTTTCTCCTATCCGCAGACAGCTTCCTCCAAGACTCAAATTTGAATTCAGCTCGTATTTTAATACAGAATAATCCATATAATCCAGAATAATAGAATTATGTGAGTTCGGCATATTAATGAGAATAAAAATGGGTAAATGATGTACAACGGATGAACTACTTTTTAAAAATCTAGGCTGAGTGCAGTGAAACTGGTTAAACCCAGAAGCAGAATGACATTTCAGATCAGTAGTTACTAGGTGCTACAGGAGCATATTTTAAGTGGGTGGAAAATACAGAAATCAGCAAAAGTTCTAATGTATGGTTTATAATTATTAAATAAATAAATTTAAGCGAAAAATAACTGTTTCTTTAAACTACTTTAAAACATTTTACAATTTAGTACAAATTCTGCTTAGAGATTCATAAACAAAACAAAAACTGCAATGGTACAGTGTTGCCAATCAAAACACTTAAATTTTAGTTCATTTGTATGTTAAGGATAGGTTTTCTTCTTAAGATATCGTTAAAAAATTAAACAATTTCAAAACGCTATTCCGAGGAAATAAAGCTGTGCTAGATTATAGAAGTATTTTTATGAGTTTTTATTCAGCTATTTAGAAATTATTTTTTTTTATTGTTTATCAACAGTCTGCCAGAGGCCGTCGCTATCCGTTACCAAACAAGATGAATGCGTGTGTGTCTGTGTATAATCTTTGATTCTCAATTTAATAAACTGCTTGATTTATATCTACCAAACATGGCAAATTATTCGGAACCCACGAATTGAAGTTCCAGAAACTCGTCCAGTTGGGTTCGATTGATTTGTTAATCCATGGAAATGTCCTTCATATTGCTGTACCATTACAATGGTGGATAAGGCCTGGAAAATATCGTTTGAGGGAGTTGTATGTTACCTTGCTTCAGTGAGAAAAGAATGAGGATTAATTTAGTTTAGTTTAATTATATTAACGTCCCATTGTTAAGCAACACTAGGGCTATTTCGGGATGGAACTCGTAATTTTGAACCACGGTCAGTTGACGAAAGGGATGAGGATAAACATCATGTCTTATTCAATCGACCACCATATTATTTGCTGATAAGCTTCTTCGTGTTAAGAGACTAAGTATTCGTTGTTTTCAGAAAGAAAGCAATTATGATGTGAAGATCGAAGAAATCTGTGCAGATTCGGTTTATATTCGAGGATACCCAAATTAGCTTGAATATAAACAAGGATCCAAGTATCCACACACACACGCACACACAAAGTTTTTTTTAAATTTTTTCACAGATAATTATTATTTTGAAGAAATTTCTTATATTATATACTCTAAATAGATACAAACTCCATTATTACAGTCATAATTTTTTTATGATGAAGTTTTTACATGATGAAATTATCTACGAATAAACTATTTCAAATGCAGCCATCTGCCAAAAGTTTCAAAAATAAAACTCTAACTGAGGTAAAAAATGTCATTAATACGAGACTTCTAATACATTTATTTAACACAAAAACATCTTTTGCTGTCTGATAACTCACCACTTCGTTATAAACTATGTTTAACGGTTATGTATATTCTGGGTGAATGATAAAATTTTTAGTACACAGTGACAAGTTTATTTCGAGGTGACCATTTTTTAAATTAACTGACATTTTATGGGATATCCCGCATTAAAATATTTTCCCTTTTTTAAAAGATATTCAAGCTTTACATTAGATTTGATGGTATCATTTTTTTAAGAAAGCGTGATATTTTAACACGAAAACGATGTCTTAGCACATAATGAAAAAAAAAAAAAAATCTGGTCCTTGTGCACGACCTTTATAACACAAAGATCGTGCCTTGCACCATAAAACCAAACCAATCCATGATTGAAACGATTTGATGTTCACATAATAAAATTGCTCCTGCCCAGTTATAGTGAAAATTCAGATTCTGCCAAAGACTGTCCGGCCTTTTTAATGGATAACGATTTGTTTTTAAGTCATTTTAAAAATAAAAGTGATATTTTAAATAATGTATCTATGATAAAATTTCCCTTCATAGGTTTTTAAATACATCTTGGAAGAGGCATTGAAATTCGTTCACATGTAGATATTTTTTTTTATGTATGGCAGAAAATCTAAATATTGGCATAAAGTATAAATATTTTAAATAATTATTATATAGATATAATATATATTAATTTTAAATTTTTTAAAATTGTAATGAAAATGAATAGACTTCGAATTTAAAATAATTTTATTTCCTTTTGTGTGTGTGTGATAGAAACTGTTTGACATAGAAAAGGAATGAAAGTACTAGTTTTGTGGACTAGGAAAATATAATAACTCATAAATTTGCTGTAAAGTTGTTTCAAGAAAAGACCGACAACACTTGCTGAGTCTCTAAAAAATCGAATAAAAATGAAATTTCTGCAATTAAAGAAAGATTAATTGATGAAAAAGGGTTATATCCCGCCTTTTGACAGTCGTTTATATTTCAGTGTGTAATGCTTGCAGATTAATTGAATTGAAATTGCATTTTTTTTTCAGACAAAGTTTCAGTAAGAGAAACGCCCTTAGATTAAATAGATCACAAAATTTCAGCAACTTCAAATTCTTTACTAGCAAAATAAAATATATCTTTGAATTACCAGGTTAAAATGTTAAAATAAAGGTTATATTAAAAAAATTCCATTGTAAGTTTCTTAGCCATATTTCATAGAAATTTTTAACAAATTAGTATCGTTTTTAAGTAGGGCACAACTCAATGTGGTGTTTGTGACTCTCAAAACTTTATAGTTTTTGGGGTTTTGTCCACAAATTGTCCCGAATCAGGAAGTTTTAGAATTCCCAAAATGTTGGAATTTTAAACAACAAAGAGGACTGGCTTTATAGGATTCTACTAGCAGTTTATATAGTTTACTTTAAAATATTCTGGCAGTTTTGGAAAACCAAAAGTTAAAAATCAAATGCTTTGTTTGATGGAGTTTGCCATCTCTTCATATTGATATTCCTTGGCTTTTGAATTCTTTAGGAATTTCTTCTTCATCATTCAAAAATTCTCAGCAGGGAATAACTCCCTGGAAGGAATTTAAAGATACATGCTGAGAAACGGTGATTTGGATATCAGCAAATGTTTTCATTACCTTTGTGATTGTTTCCGAAAAACAGAAAACTACCACTAGCAAATCACAGGAATGAAGTTTTTCCAATATTACCAGTGATGCTTTATTCAACTAAGAAAGGAGAACCGAACGAAAAGTCTTACATGGGTAAAAAAAATTGGAAAGATAACTGTAATTGAGTTATTTGAAGCCATTTGTTGTCCATCTAAGGGTGCTGATTTCGGTTTGCCCATACGACATTAGTAGAAATTTAGGCCTGACGACATCGCCCATCACGGAACCCAACAAAGGATGACAACCACCTGCCCTGGATATTACGAACTTTGGCATTTTCCATAGTGTTGATTGGCACATATACGCTGGGAGTCACTAGCGGACACAATTACCACCCTTAACGTCAAGCCAAGAAGTGATCCCTTAGGGAATCACTGCTAAGGATCAAGATCTCTTGGTCCCTAGAAGATTAGCCAGCAATCGGCTGATTGATACACAAGGGATCACAATGCTCTGAACGTCTAACGGCCCGGTAAACTCGGGGGTTGTTTAGCGGTCCATGAGAAGAAAGAAGCAAACAGAGCGGCGACAACTTCTCATGGTGAGCTCCCTCACTTGCCGTTGAGGGAAGGAAGAGCAAGCAGACAGCAGAAGGCGTAGAAGAGAGTAATAGGGGGTGTGTAGATCCCTGGGATCTCGGAATCGATACACCCGTACTCACCTATAGTAGGTAAGCATCCGCTGAAGAAGTTGTAGCATATTAAATCGAATGTTATCATTATTCATAGAAAAATAATAATACTAGAAACTAACAATGATAGATCTAAAAGCACTGAATAATTTTTTTAAGAAAATCTAGAAAGAACAGTTAGATTTTTGCTTTGCATCGTATTCTTTTGTAACCAATTATAGAGCTCAATTTTCAACATATTTTGCCCCTAGTAGCTCACATATATTGTACAATATTTTATGATATAAAAATATTCTCAATATTGTATTACATTTTTTAATATTGAATAATATGCTATAATATTGTACAATGTTGTACAATATTATTCTATAAGCTGTGCTAGCTGGGATAGGAACTATATAATGAGCGCAGTAAAAAAGAGATTTGAAAAAAGTGAAAAATAATTTTCAGAAAACTATTTTTTAAAGCAGAATTTTTCATAATTTAGAAATTTATAATAATCTTATTTACCCAAATATCGTTAAAGAATTGTGTCACATTTAAATTTTTTGCGTTAAATTTTAAATAATCTAATTTCAAAGTATTCCAACTATTCCATACAAATTAATAAAATTTATTGACAACAAATAATGAACTAGTCATAATTTTTATTATAATTATTATTAATAATTAATAAAAATAGAGTTGCAAAGATAGTATGCAAAATAATTTGTGACTGACAAATGGAAAAACAAACTAATAGAAAGGGAGAACGAAAAGTACTTTTACAGAGATTTTAAAAAGCTTTATCCGATTTTGTGATTAAAAACTTTAAAATATCTGTCAAAATTGTTCTCTTTTTTATAAAAAAAATTAGATTGATAATATATAGAAATTAATAATATTTCTAAAATTTTTAGAATTTTTATAGAAATATATTTAAAAAAAATCCTGTTTAGGAAAAAAACTCAAATTATTATTTGAATATTTTATTATGAAAATTATGAAAAGTAATTTAACCCATACATTTAAAACTTAATTTGAGTCCATAAATTTAAAACTTTTATAAAGATAAAAGGCAGGATTCAGAAGATTCATACCGAACCAAAAACGGTGACTTTTACTTCTTTCAGAGTAGCAATAATAATTTCATACAGGGAAGATATTTCAAACTTGTAAGCGTTTCTTCTTTATCTTTTTAAAAAAAGCTAGAAAATGGGCCTTTCGTCTCTCTAATTATGTCTCCGGTACACGGTTTTTTTAAGACTGTGATATATTCCATTTTTTAAAAATCATTCCATTATGAATTTAATTACCCTTTTGAAATATTGTAAGATATTTTTACTGGTTATAAGTTCAGAATATAACATTTCATTATCATTCATTTTTATTTTTAACATTTTTTATAGCATTTCTAAACTTTCCTTTTAAAGCATTCCATTTACATAAATAATTTCCAAATTTCCTATGAATCTTAGCCCAAAAGAACATTAGTGCCATTGTTTTGTATTTAATCTCTCAAACCTTTGAGTTATTACTAAGCAAAATACATCAAAATACATCGTTTTTCTTTTCATGCGTTTTAATAAAATGAAATTTCATTTTTTTCAATTTAAATTGATTTTGGATTTTTTATGAGCAGAAGGAAGTTACAGAAATAATTCATATGCTTAAAAATTCAAATTTTCTGTTGAAACTTATTAGTGAAACCAAAAAAAAATATATATATTGTTCCATAAGAACAACAGCAAAAGTTAATCAGTTACAATGTCAGTTGTTGTCAGTTTGATCATTGAGTCGACTGATTTTTGTCTTTGAGGCGATTTGAGGAGGAATTTCGACAAATGTTCTCTCTGAGAATTTGAGTCCTTTGACATTTTTATCTAAAACGATCGAATAAATAAAACTAATGGATCGAATTAATAAAATATCCGGTTTCTTTAACTAATTCTGTTAGAACTCGGGTGGAATGAAGGTTGGTGAAAACGTTTAGCTGACCAGACAAAGCCAGCCTGTAAGAAAAAAAAAAAAAAAAAAAAAGAATGTCAGAATTTTTTTTATGTTTTTTTTTACGATTGACAACAGGAACTTTTAACTTATTTTATAATATGATATTAAAAACTTATACCTTTTTACTGTAAAAAAATGAAGGAATTTTTTTTTCTTATTTATTGTTTATTCAGCATTTATTGGCAATCATTAAATCTGAAATTTGGAAAGATGTTATCTTTCAGATGGCATTCCTTTACTGTTATTTAACTTAGCCGAATTAAATTATTAGCTGATACATTATTAATTGCTTCAGTGTTTTTTAGGTTTTAGTAATCTGCACGGGAAAAACAATATAAACAGTATTATAGTATTAAATCGTGAGATATATTAAAGCTCTCTTCATATTATGCAAGAACCAATTTAATTAATGCAAGAATTATTTAACTTGTGTATTAAATTTTAATAAAACATTTTATGTGCTATGCGGATTAGATAAGAAAATTTTATAGCTTCAAAGATTTTTACTCTCTGAGAGAATAAAATATACCATAGAGAGTTTCATTTTTATGAATACTGCTATAAAGTTCTTTTATTTGTAAATCTTACGTTTGAACAACTTATAAGATACATTCTTTTTCCAAAATTAAATAAATTAGCTGAGATTCATTGGTATCTCTTTTGGATTATCTGGTTAAATTGCAAAATACATAAAGATTCGATAAGACTTTTACAAATTACAAAAGGACGTGGTAGCCTGGTTGGTAGGGCGTTGGACTCGTGTCCATTAGGTTGCGAGTTCAAATCCGCCAGCCGAAGATTTTCCGTGTGCGGTGGTGATTGACACAAGTATAAATCTATCGTGGTCCCAAAGTCCTCCATGTCGAGAGTAATATCCCTAGGGGTACTGGTTCAGAGGTGACACTTCTCTGATTCAGGTCAAAATTACGGTCTGTGGTTGAGTGAATGAAAATGCATGAACGAACACCCCGTAAAAAGGATTGTGATGTGTGAATGGCAAAGTCGTACTCTTGGCCCAAGATGGGACCACTGAAAAAATTAAGAGACGCACCCTATTGGCACAAATCTCTGTCAACATTTCAATGGGCTTGTCCAATGTCTAGTGCCATAAGGAACAACTCAACAAATTACGATCATATGGGAGAGGGTGGAGAATGCTGGGCCCAGGGATTGAATAACTCCCAAAATGACCAAGAAATAAGACAATATCTTGAGCAATAATCTCAAAATTGAAAGATGGAACGCATAAATTTTACTGAAAAATACAAAATTTATAAATTTATCACAGTGCAGGGAAACAACAGTGCACACATACATAGGTTTAAAAAGATTTACGGTCATTTACCTCATCTACGCAGTTAGATAGCATATAATATTTTGAAAATTCCTCTAATAAAATGTTTAATATTATTATATCTAATCATGTCCATGGCTAGGAAATATCTCTTTGGGTTAAAAAAAATTATCAGAAAGGAAAAAAAAGAAAAGCTAAATTTCAAGATGTGATAGTAAGCATGTTTTCTTGTCTACAAAGTAATTCTGGCAATGAAATTGCTTCGACTTCAGAAGTTACCATTCAAGCTTCATCTGAAGAAGAAAGTTCAGCAGAAATTACAGAATCTTGTAATATAAATACAGAAATTGCGAAATTGGTTGAAGAGCCATACTTTATACAAATGTGATTGAATCAGAAAATAACGGCGAAAATGAGAAAAACAAATATGAGTAAGTGAATACAAGTGATCCCAATTTATGACTAAGTATTATAATTGATAACAATACTTGCGATTTACAATGCTGCATTAAAGCCGGATTTGCACAACACAATGAAAGTTTTGCGATGAATGCTGAAGGTATATCAGTTTCCATTTCGTGTTACTTTAAGAAAAATTCCAAATGCCGTAACTCAGCTTCTCAGCTAAGTAATGTACTCTAAAACGCAAGACTCGGTATTTTGTTTACTTTTGCACTTTTTTTTAAAGTGAACAGTATACAGGACTTATATCTGGCTATGATGATTCCTGTTGGTATTTCCTGTTTTATAAAGAATCTCAGTTGCTAAGCATTAGTTGTTCCGTTTTCTAAAAAAGTTTTATTTTGAGAGAGCAATCGATTTCTCAGAAATGGATGACGCCAAATCTATTTTTATTTGATTTCTTATAAATATGTGTATCAATTCTATTTGAATATTATTTCAGAAAGAAGGATCTAGAAAAGTTCAATAATATGTATTTGATTACATTTTATGCATACAGCATTATCAATTGTTGAAGTTTTTAAAACTTAAAAAAATCTTTACTTCAAATGCAAAATGTTATTTTATTTTCATTTTCATACTATTCAATAAAAAGTTGCTCCGTTCCGTTTTTTATAATTGGAGATAGCTGTCGAATGTAACGCAGAGCCATGAGAGCTCTATTTGTCACTTCAATACGTTATTACTTGGGAAGGATTACCAAATTTTTGTTCGATTGCTGATGAAACTAATTACTATAAATAATGAAATGGAGCGAATTTCAAATAATTGTAAAACAGATTGTAGCTGTAAAACTGTAGCTTATGCTCTATTCCTGACTATAATTTATCTCTGTAGCCATTCAATTCTATTCTGCCGCTTTGGCGTGATTAAGTAACAAACATCCATTCACCCAAACATCCGAACTTTCACATTTATAATATTAGTATAGATAATATCGCACAGTATTGTACAATATTGCGCAACAGGACGTGCTACCTGGTTCCTTTTGACCGTCTACTCTCCACTGACCACTTGCTAGAGCTGAATTCGATTGTCAGCTCATTGTTAAACTCATTACTGACTACAGCTCTGACTTCCGATGTTTTATAGTTTCCTAGACAAGGCAAAGAAGGTTCTAGAAACAGTATCATAATTTGCGTCCTAATAAACATATTACCAAAAATTTTGTAGATTTTGAAGTTTTTCGATTTTATTATCAAATTCTTTACCTATCTGTCTCCACGATCGGTGTTCATAGACTCACCATTCATTTTGCTGCCATTACTATTTCTGTAAAAGTGTTTTCTTTACCAGGTAAAATGCGCCTCAGGGAAGAAAAATCACAAACGTGTAACAATAGTAAAGTAAGTACCATTTCGCCAAATAAAATGTAAATTTCTACTTCACCGTCTTTCATCTGATCTTTATTTTATGAAATGAAATCCTCCTCGGAGATTCTGTAAATATGTCAAATTCCCACTTTTGATCTATATTTAAAACTGTCGTTCGTTCCCTGCAAAGGATTTGCAACCTTATCTAAGGAGCACAATTTTACGCAAATAGAGGAATAAAGGATTTTTATTGCAGAGTATGCGAGAAAGTTTTGCGATGACTTTATCCGCTGATTTGCAGACATAATCCAAGCTTGTAATCAGTTTCAAGATTTCGCTGCCAATATTTCTTTGGTACAGAGAGAACAATGATGGCATTCCTTTGGAGGAGAATTTCCTCATGTACATAAATTTATTCAAAATATGCAATCAATTGAGATTCTTAAACTAATTTCATGCACCTCTAGTCATATTAATCACTACATTATACAATGCTTTATTATGTTAATCATTATATTAATTATATTAATCAGTCAGCTTTATTATATTAATTACTACATTATACAATGCTTTCAATAACAATGCTTTCAACACTTACATCTGTGGTATACTCAGTGTACCGGTGGTCTGCCGTACTGAGTGGTATATTTAGTATGGTATCCTGGATGTCCAGTATCAAATATGCTTATGTGGTCATTTCGAAACATAAACTAATTACGAATTGTTCCATTCGATAAAATGTAAGCGCATAATTTTCATCCTACATAGCTCCAGTTTCATGGTACGCCCTCCCCTTTCAGAAAATGTCTCTTTCTACTCAACATTCTGTCTCATTTTTTTTAGAAATCACGAATTTTAATAGATTCAAAGAGGTACGCAATCTAAGACATACATGTAGGATATCAAGTGGAACTATTTTGTTTTCCCATCATTTGTTCTGTAGCGAGGAATTGTAAAAGGTTAGAAAATTTTCCAGAGGACGATCATTTTAATTAATACAGCATTCATCAGCGCCATCTGTCAAGCTATCTGTAGATGCGCAACTAATATGTAGCCAGAAGCCACTAATCCACCATTCGTTAAAGATGCTTCGCGCTTTTCGCGTATGCGTGCTCATTAACTTCGCGGTCTGTTGTTTCAGTTCCATTTTTACTTTTAGACCTCTAACTTCTTCTTAGTAGGAATAATCTAATTTTCTTTTTTTTTTATCTCCATTTTTTAGTTCATTTCCAATTATTCTGTATGTGCTCCCCCTGTAAATTTTGCCTTTAAACTGTAAACGAATTCTTTTATTTTTTAAGAAGTATCTTCATCCTTCGTTTGTGTCATTTTTTTCTTAGTATTCAAACCGAACCCGTAAATATTTAAAGACCCCTAGACACCGCTCCACTAAAACCCCGCTAACTGATGAGTCTAACTTTTTTTTTGGGGGGGGGGGGGATATTTTGGTTAGACTCCCATATACACATGAACAATACTTAATACGATAATATTCAAGAGGTACCAACAACTAAAAATAACCTTGACAAAGTTTAGTGGCTTCATTTATTAGACACTAGCCGCCTTTGGCGACCAGCTGGTTCGCCATGAGTAATGCGTTCTAAAATTTTCAATTAAATCACATATTCATTAGCCTTGAAGTAATTCCGCGCATAGATTGGCCTGAAATTAATATTTTCTCTAAGATGATGGACGGTAAGTTCTAAAAGAACACGTTTTCCTAATAATATTCATTAATTTTATAAATCAGTCACTTTTAACTATCGGTTATGCTTCCAACATATTAAAAATGTTTTTTTCTGTGATGTTGCCAAAATATTAAATATTTTTTGTTAAAGAAAGTTAAAGAAAGCGAAAAGGGGAAAAAATATTGAATTAATGATACAGATATTGCAAACGACTATAGAAATGTGCCATTAAGTCGGGATTTCAATGCATATCCTGTCTAAATTCAATCAGCTTTACCGTAAATAAAGAAGATTTATTGAATTAATCATTTAGATATTGCAAACGATTATAGAAACCTTGGATTTGCTTATATATTTTTTAGAAAATATCACATTTTATATTTCTTTTATTTTATCCAGTCACGTTCTAAAAGTTGCATTTCTTCAGATTTGATTTGCGATCAAAGTTGTTTTTTTTATTTGAATTTCTGTCATTGTTTTCTTTTATTTTATCCAGTAACGTGCTAAAAAACATCGTTAAAATATTTCTTCAAAACTTCGTTAAAAATAGAAGCTTAAGTTATACATTAAAACACTGATACCATTAGAAAGCTAGTTTTTTAATCTTTAAATTGATGTAAAAATCATGTTTGTGCAATAATATTTTCGGAAGTTATAGCGGAAAAACCTCGAAATTTCGCTTAAATTTTAATTAATTCGAATTCTAATTAAAAATTCGAAAAAAAGGCTCCGAGGTGCACATTCCCGATCTCCAAGGTATACATGTACCAAATTTGGTAGCTGTAGGTCCAATGGTCTGGCCTGTAGAGAGCCAACACACACACATTGAGCTTTATTATAAGTATAGATTACATGAACAAGTCTCTTAATGTTACATAGCTATTATCATAAGACTGATTATGAAAATCTCCAATTCTTAACTGTTTTTTTACTGTTCTATAAGAAAAATAATGTTCCTTCCTGCATTTTTTTGAGTATTCTTTTACATAAGAGCGAATTATGGTTTAAAATAACTTTGATTTATTAGGTGACCGTATCTTTTTGATTTTAAAAAGACATGAATTTACTTTTTACGCTGAGAATGTAATACTGATGCGTTTCCATAAACCAATTTGATGTTTTCTAGCATGTATAAAAAAGTAAATTGTTTTGTGTGCTAAAGGCTTTAAGAAATTGATTGTATATTTAATTTTATACTTTCTTCAAATATTACAAAGATAAAAAAGCGCTTTAGAAGAGTTCTTTACATGAAAAACAATATTAAAATGTCGGTAATAATAATCTCGATAATTATATATATATATATATATATATATACATTTCGTTCAAAGTCATTTGTAAAATGGATTCTACAATAGCACTATTTCTAAGATGTTTAACATTTCAAGTAGAGCACCTCCACGTTTTAGAAAATTTCTCCCCATTTATACCTCTGACATGGAAATAAAATTTGGGAGTAATTAATGCGTGTGGAATTTCATTCATCTAGTTTGTTGCGTTCTTTAGCTCCAACGTTCTCATGCAAACTATCAGATTAAAAACCATGTTACGAAAAAAAAATGGATTCCAGGTGCTCGAAGACATTGAAATTTTCCAAAATCTCAAAGACGACTTTCGATTAGACGATAAAAATTTTAATAAAAAATGAAGCTAATAAAAAAAAACGGTTTGTGCTCCAATCTCTAATTAGCAGACAACTTCCAGTTTTTTTATGATTTGATTGATCTTGTTGAAACAAAAGATTTATTTAACATTTCACTATTAGAATTAATTATTTCATATCGAATACATCGTACCGATCTATTGTTTTGTAAAATTAATTCAACAAGCTGTTTAATGCAAAAGGAATCTATACTTATAATAAAACTCACTCTGTATGTGTGTGGGCGCTCTATAGGCCAGACCGTTGGACCTACAGCTACAAAATTTGGTACATGTATACTTTGGGGGTCGGGAATGTGTACCTCGGAGCTCTTTTTCCAAATTTTTAATTAGAATTTGAATTAACTAAAAATTAAGCGAAATTTCGACGTTTTTCAGCTTTAACTTCCAAAAATATTATCGCATAATTATATGATTATGAAAAATATGATTTTTACATCAAATTAAAGATAAAAAATTAGCTTTCTAAGGGTTTCAGTACTTTAACATATAACTTAAGCTTCTATTTTTTTACGAATATTTGAAGAAATATTTTAACTATGCTTTTAAACAATACATTTCGAACAAAACAATAAAATTTACGTTGCACGAGCACGTTACGAGTGAAAGGGAAAAATTATCTTTTATCAATATGTTGCCATCAGACTGAAAAAAAAAAAGGAAATTAATAAGTAAATAATTATTGCAAATTAAACATATAAAAATTTAATTTTCAGCACGTGTCTGAATGAAATGAAATAAATATAAAATATCTTTTTTCTAAAAAGAAAATGTAAAGATTTTTTTTTGCTTTTACAATATTATTAATTAAATAAATCAGCTTTATTTGTGACAAACTGGTTTAATATATATATATATTCAATTCAAGTTCAACGGCTAATTTCCTAAACTTTAATAATAGAAATGCATCTATAAAAATGGTCTAAATGAAGTAAATAACTTCATAGTAAGAGACATGAGTTTTTAAATGCTTTAAAAAATGAAGAATGTTTAGCTTTTAAATAAAAAGAGATAAACTTCAATCAACTCAGTCTTTTAAAGTGATTGATTTATGAATATTTGAAGATCACTATTAAGTAAAAACGAGTAATTTTAAACTACTTCATCGACCATTTCAAAAGTGATACCCCAACCAACGCTCAAGATTTCTCAAAGCCTAGTTTCGGATATCTGACTGGCCTAACAATGAAAATTTTGAATGTTCCTAACATTTCTATTCAAAGTTTCATAAGTGGATCAAATTTTATAGCAAAAGATAGAAACCTTCATTTATTTGAAAGCTGAAATGTTAAGAATATTTCCTAGAATATGATTCCTTAGAACTAAAAGATGCATAAAGTTTAGACGTAATAATTTTTTTAACTATACGAATTATACGAAGATATTAGTATACGAATCATTTAAATCTTTTTGAAAGTAAAACTAAAACCTGAATTTTATGATGAATCTAAGTATTTTTTGTTGAATATTCTTGAAATATTACATAAATTATTGTAATTATTCTGTAGTACACATAATGATTCTCTTTTACTTTTATTTTTAAGAAAAGGCTTGGTTAAGGTAAAAAAAATGTTTTTGTATCAATTTGCAGTTTAATCATTTCCACTTTAATTTAAAGTTGAAATTTTGGGAGAGCTGATCAGATAAGAAGAGAGAAATAAAGTGCATTACGAGTTTAATTCATAAATGGATGTATGAGTTATATGACTATCAAAATTTGAACCTAAAAATATTTCGATGAAATATCTATTAAAAGACAAGTTATATAAAGTATTTAACTGAAAATCACAAGTCACATGAAGTATTTAATTGACAGTGACGTTACATAAAGTATTTAACTGATAGTTTTAAACACAGTAAGAATGGCGAACCAGTCGGTCGCCAAAGGCGGCTAGTATAAGATAAGTAAGATACATATATATATAATATAAATAAGATAAAGATAAACTGTGGTAGACGTCACGTATCATATTGTAGAGTTTTATGACTTTAAATGATGTAACGGCAAGGTTGTTTCAAGGAAGAATGAAAGAATTAGTGTGAGTAAAATATAAAAACAAGCTTTCATTCAAGGTCGGCTTGGAATTTTCCCCACTTCTTTTTGTTTCGGTTTTATTGCTTTACATTTAGACGAGAGGAAACGGGTTAGTTGAATTAAATCTGTAATTAATTCCGCTCACAGACATAACGTGTCATACTTTTTTCGGATTCACAGCATTTTTTTTAAACGAGTATTATTTATTTTCATTATTGAATAGACTGGTAAATTATATGTACATTATTTATTGTTTTGGGTTTAGAAATACTTTGATCTTTATAGAATATACTTTGATCTTTATAGAGTATGCTTGATTTTGTGCTTTAGGAAATTATAATTAACTTTTCTAATTATATTTTTTATTCATAGTGTTTCTAATTTGATTTGCGGCATCCATTTTAATTAGACGATGATTCATTATCAGTAGCTCCAAATATGCCATCTGCCTTTTTATTTCATCAATTATTAGCTTACGCACCTGTGATTTCTCATGCAATTATTTATAACTTATGTAGAACTAATTAACACATTCAGAACACTCTAAAGTTGATTTTATGTCTTCAAAAGAGACACCATTTCATTTGTTTGTAGTAAATGATACATTCTGAAAAATGGAGAAAAAAACTCACATTTACGTCAATAAGCTCTGATACTTAAAGTAATTTTTTCAGAGTTTTGGTTTTAAAAATTATAAAGTATATTCCTTAGTTCGTGATATTAAATTTGGAGTATGGAGAAAGCCCAATAACCGGATTTACGGTTCCAAACAATACCGAAAAAAATGACATTTCATGGGGTATAACAATGTCAATAATATTAAACACTATGATAGGCAACGAAGAAATAAAGAAAAAAATCCCATCAAAGAGTCCTCCATCAATTCTCAGAACAGTTTTTTCTATTGTTTAGTACAAAGGATTTAGATGTCATAGAGCCTAATATTGTCCTTCAGATCACAGATCACCTGACATTTGTCCTTAGATATAGTTTTTTAAGAAACACCGTAGTTGAAAATCACATAATGTGTGAAGAGGCGATTATAATAGAGATTGTTTGAAAATAAGGATTGATTGGTAGATCTTGTGTGAAATAATGCATTAAGAAAATCCGAACCATTCGAATGATAAGACGTGGGTCAACGTTTTGCAAAAAAATTGAAATTTTGAAGTCACTCTAGCTATTGCACCTTGGGAATCACAAGACTAGACTTCATATTGAGAGATTTATTCCAATTTACGGCGAATGCGTTGCATCGTTCTTCAGGATTATTCTAGGAGAAGGGATCATCTGCACTGATTCGTGCAAGAAAATGTAGTGAATATAGTAGCTGACTTTTTGTATAATGGTATCTTAATGAGCCAGTAACAGCTACTAAATATTGATGATCATTTTTGTCTAGCTGATATGAGATGCGGCTGTAAAGGTAGTGAATTCGATTCTTGATGGAATTCAATTTCTACCTTGGGGTGACTCCACAAATACAACCTATCACATTGGTGACGTCTGATAACACTCTTCGCTCACCATAACGCTTGGCGGCACCGGAACATTCTCTTCGCTTGCCACAGCGCTTGGCGCTACCGAAATATTCTTTTCGTTTTCCATAACGCTTAGCGTTATAAAATCGTTCGTCTCTCTGCGTACTCACTGGTGGTGGAGTATTGTAGTGTTATCTGAATAAGCCAGTAACAGCCACTAAACATTGGTGATAACTTTTGTCAACCGGATATGTTATGTGACTGCAAATTGTAAGGTCGCGAGTTCGATCCTTGGAGGAATTCAATTACTTTCTTGGCGAGACTCCACAAATACAACTCGCCACATTTGTGGCACTCTGTCTTTAATCTTTGTTTTCTGTATTGTACTTGTTGGAAAACTGAGTCAGCAGATTCATATGTTGTAACCTTGGCGCCCACGCGCTCTGCTGACGTCAGTAGATATTCCTTCCGCCAGATCTTCAGATGCTTGAGAGATTTTGTGTGAGACCGACGTATCGTTAAACGTCGGAAGATGGCCGAAATAATGATCATGTAAGCGCGTTGTAAATAATACATGTATATATTATTCATAATCATATTATGTCTGTGCCCTAGAAGAAAATAAAAAAGGATTATACCGAAACTGCACTCTTTTTCTTCAAACCTTATTTACAGAGATGTTTTTATCGATGAACCCGTGGCAGCAAAGGTAAGAAATTATTTACCTTTTATTTTATTGATTTTGGATTAGAAACTCAAAAGTACTGTTTCAATTGTGAATCTTATAACAGAAAATTTGAAGCTCTACCCTCCTCACCATTAAAATAGCCATGTCGAATTCATTTGAAATGGCTGAAACATTTGCGATGGCATACGTCTAATGGTTATCTAAATCTACGGCAGTTGCAGCAATACCTTTAATGCCAGAAACGGCCATGTGTATTCATTCATCTTCTGCCGAGAGAAGTGTCGTATCTTCCCGTTGCCTCAAAATGGTTAATCATTTAATGGACGCCACGGTTAGCCTATATTTGAGAGTGCCCCTTGATTCTCGCCAAGTTGTGATCGCGGTTGATTGCCAAGTTGGGCGATGTTGTTTTATTTATGGAAATGTCTATAGTTTTTTTTTTTTTGGAAACCCAATCGTGATTCTGATTGGTTTGGATTTTAGCGTTATTTTTAAGTTTTCAACGCGAGAAAAATAGTCCGCTTGATTCATCTCAACAATATCGAAGTGTAGATCCGTATCGACTTTTGAACTTAATCTCACTATTTCAATCATTTCATCAATTCCTTTCATGGATCAATGTGCCATTTTCTTCTAAAGAAATGCCTAATGAGGTGTGGACGTGCCATCAAATAATTTAGGCCTCTGATGATTGGGAAGATAATAAAACAAAATACTAACAGCTCAAAACTCTTTCTTTACTACGAAAAAATACATTTTGCACTATGCAATAGCAGATGATTTAGTTATACATGTAATTCAAATTAAAGTATTAATTTGTATAATGCATATTTGTATGAAGTATTAATTAAACCTTAGTGTGACTTCTGCTGTTGCAGATTAGACAACAGATAACTTATATTAGCATTGTAAAATGCTACTTTCCGTAGCATGCATGTTGAATTGGAGTCATCTGCCAAACGCTTTCTAAGGGAGTCTTTAATGTTATTCATCTCTGAAAATAATGACTCCCAGGCATAGATGAAAATATGCCTCAACTAGCATGAGACATCTTCTTCAAACAGTTACTGCGTATCTGGTGTCGCATTCCATGTTACTAAAATTTCGTTACTGGCAATTTTACTCATGTTACTTGCTAATCTTTCTGTTTCAATTAATTCCGACATTTTATTTGTCTGAATAAATTTTTAAATCCACATTGAACTAGACTGGAAATCAATCTGTTGCATTTCGAATTATTCAATTTCCAAACAATTGAATTGAGATCAATTCAGTTTATCAAATGGAGTCACATGCAAGCCATTTTGCAAACCGTTAAATGCGAACCGTTTTGATTGGTGGCTTGCCCAAAAGACTCTGTCGCTGCGATTATTGGCACGCGTGCCATTGATTCACCATTCTTGGTCTAGGAATTCTCTGTTTATCGGTCTTTGTAGGTGTTGTAGATTGGGTTTTGGTCTTTGTATCTGTATTTATCAACTCAGATAAATATATATATTTAAAAATTCTTAATTAATATTATAATTCTGTGGCAAATCTTAATTGCAATCGGTGAAATAAAAGCACTCAAAATGCAAATTTGATATTCTTCCCTATACAACGAAGCTCGTATTTTCATGTGAGAGACCGAAAGTAAAAATCAAAGTACTCGTTACTTTCATTGCTTTATTCGAAATCCACAACTTCTTTGAAGGTAAATAACATCTTTATAAGACAATTTACGAGAAAATTTCGAGGTGATTATTTCTAGTAGTTTTATCTTTGTGCACATTGTTTATTTGCCTTTCAAAATAATATTTAAAAAAAAAAATGGGAAGCAAAAACTTTTTCAAATTCAAAAAAACTTTCTGCTACTGGATCTCTAGTCCCGATATGAATTTTATATATTTATAATCGGCAAAGAGATATTATAAAATAAATTTCCATCCGAGGGAGTCCAAAAATATCAAGTAAAAATAGGGCATGCTAACCTTCGAAATTTTGATATAAAAATATGAACTTAAAATTTTTGTTTAAAAAGTATATAACTAAAACTCTTTTAGTTATATGAAACCAGGTGATTCCAATTGATTTAAGCAAAGCTATATAAGTATCATGTACTAGTTCTTTTCTCTCTGACAGAGTAGTCTTGGTTTATTGGTGTCTCAATCTGGACAGCAAACATTCATTAAAGTATTAATTTTGCACCACGTGTATCAGCGGAAAATCAAGATTAACTTGCGATTGTATAAGATTATCATCGCTGTCTCATTCTTTTTCTGCACGTTTTCGTGCGATGTATTTAAATATCTTTATGTGCATGTTTTTCCGAGTTGGCAATCGGAATTTGCATTTTAAACTAATATCTTCTTTTTCTGTTAATAAATTACAGCGGAATCGTTGGCAATTTGCCAAGCTCTGAATAAACTTTCAGTTACAGGAAAAAATCTACTTTTGTTCACAGACAGCTATTAGGCACTTTGAGCATTTTACATTGTTTATAATATTTAGGCTGCATTTCTACTGCCATCAATTTTCTACTTCTTGCTAAAGATTTGCCTTTCACTAGATTTTAAAGTTTCATTTTTATTTGTACCCTCAAAGACGTTCATGAATTGTGGTTTTCTTTTTATGAAAAGAGAGATAAATAATAATAATATAAATATATTTTAACAATTTCATTAATTGCAATTCAATAAGCTCTTGAGCAAAATAAATATCTAACCAGCAGGTATGATTTCTTCAAATCTTATGACATACTCTATAATAAATGTTTGGCGTAGTATGTTGGCTAGAATTGTGCCAATGAGTAGGTTGAATTCTGTCAAGGATCGAACCCGTGATCTTCCGATTTGCAGCCGAGTAACTTATCCACTATACAAAAGTGACCACCGATGTTTAGTGGCAGTCACTGGCTTATTAAGATGTCACCACAAATGTATATAATTAACTGCATACATACGTGAACAATAGTTAAGAAAAGTAACTATTGTTATTTTCGTACATTTGAGAATAATATTTACGATTAATCGCTTGAATGCGGTTAATAAATAAATACCTGAAAACCGAATTGTTTTTTGCACAACCTTTTTTTCCTGACTGATTAAAAATAAAATTTGTCAAAGAATTACAATTGGAACTACCAGATTGCATACCAATTTTTTAAAATTTAGATCATTGCGTTTACTTGCGTGTTAAAGTATATAGACAGAAGTTGACCTTTTGAGGGATGATTCAAAAATTGATAAAGATTTATCCTTTAGATGCGAAAAATGTAGGCTAAATTTCATTTACCTAAGTTGCTACGCTTTTGGACAACTGCATTCATGTATATATGCAATAGAACAAAACAGACATTAAATCTTTGTCTGAGTTGATTCCAAATTTAATATGGCATAAAGATGTGATATCTATATACCAAGTTTTATATATCTAGCTCTCAACTTATATTCGGACAGACAACCTCAACATAATTTCATTCAAAATTTGACAAAAAATATATAAGGATTCGGTGTTAAGGCCAGGCACTGAATTTCAACTGTCTAGCTCAAAGCAGTTTTTGAGGAATCGTGTTCACGGAGAGGCAGACACATATAAGGTCTAAAAAGTGTTTTTCGAACTTAGAAAGGTCTAAAATGTAGAGATTCGTCAAGATTTTGAGATCGAATTCTTTGATTGCAATACTTCATAAATTTCGCATAGGAAGAAATAAAAATGTAGAATTTCTTTCATTCAAAATATGAATGAGAATAAGCTTGCAAAAATAACTTTTGAAAATATGGCGCCTTTCTATGAATTTTCATAGCCATGAGAAAGAGAAAAAAAAAGTCTTTCCAGCAGTTTGAAGAATCAATGTAAATTCCTGTAAACAGAAGAAACAAGAAAAATGAAATTTCATTTACCCTTTGTCTGCTAATTCCATAGTGTTTAAAATGATGTGGATGAAAATGAAAGGAAAAGAATGCAACTGTTCTTCTGTTTCAAAAAGGGCCGTGGTGGCCTGGTGGTAAGGTCCCGAAACCGGAGGGTTGCAGGTTCGAGGCCTGATTCCACCGAGGAACCACCGTGTAAATGGGTCTCTTGCACGTTAAATCCGTCGGGGCCAAACTTCCACTCGATGGCATGGGGAGGGGGGTGCCAGCTCAGGTGTCATCTGACCGCGGTTCAAAATCACGAGGTCCGTCCCAAAATAGTCCTAATGTTGCTTTACAACGGGACGTTAAAATAACTAAACTAAACTCAACCTGTTTCAACAAGGTGTTGTTGTTGTTTATTCCTCTTTGATTAAATTTCCAATTCAAAACAAGAGAGAAATCGGGGAAAAATGGGAGCAGTAGCTTTTGAGGGTAAAGACATCTGAGTACCAGAGGGCAGTAGTCAGAGTCTAGCTCGTAAGAAGATGATACTCACGCACTCGCTTGCACAACCCCTTTTTTACAGGGCAGTGTGTAATGACTTGATCGGTTCGATAAAAAAGAGGGTAGTTTTGAATGACAGTCTCTTTATTTACAACCTTACGTGCATAAATGCAATTAGTTCGCATCTAAGTTAACACGTTCACTGCCACTACCCTCGCCTCATATCAGGACCATCTATCTAATGAGATGATCTCTTCTACAGTTAAGAAAGAGCAAAGGAGGGAAGGTGTCATCTAATAACATAGATGGTTTGGTCCAAGAAAAGAACGTAATCTACGAGTTACCTTGTAGTTGGTAGTCAACATGTTAAAAGAAACGACAATATTTACAACACAGTTGACATTTAAATGAGAATAGTTCCTCGAATAATTTTGGAGGAACAGCTATCAGGCTGCTACAGGGTAAGCTCTAGGAATCCACCGACATTCATTCGTTTGGAACTTGACTCAGAAGCCCGTATCTCATGAAGCTTCTTCCTTCTTCACAGAACGACTCTCTCACCACACCACAATGGATCTCTCTCTACCCCACGTCTTTCCCTGTTCCAAAAAAATATCGCGTTTTATTTTTCCTGAAAGCTTCACCTCTCATTTGCCCATTGGTGCATTTGGGCTCCCTGTCACCAAATAGTCGCTCAGGAAAAAACTCAATGGTCTCCAATCCATTGTGGGAATGTCCGCTGATAACCCACCCTTGTAGCTGGCTCTTTATAATGGAACCTAAAGATTTACATCTGAATTGGGTGGCACTCTTCCCGTTTGAAGATACGATTTCGTTCTTTGGATCGAGTAAAACTCATGTGTGTGGTGGTATCTTAATAAGCTTGTAACAACCACTAAACATTGGTGGTCACTTTTGTCTAGCGAATATGTTAAGCGCCTGCAAATTATAAGGTCACGAGTTCGATCTTTGACAAACTTCAATCTCTTCATTGGCGCTAGGCCACAATAGAAACCGAAACTTTGGTGACCTCTGTTAATGAACACGCTCTTCGCTCGCCATAACGCTTTGCGATATCAAAAGTCGTCAGATTTACTTGAAGCAACAACTCACACACGCTCGCCATAACGCCTTGGCGCTGGAAAATCGTTCGTCTCTCTACAGACTCACTAGCGGGGGGAGTATTGTGGTGGTACCTTAATAAGCCAATAACAGTCACCAAACATTGGTGGTCACTTTTGTTTAGAGGATATGTTACGCTGCTGCAAAGCGTAAAGTCACGAGCTCGATCCTTGGCGGAAATCAATCTCCGCATTGGCGCGATCCATAAATACAACCTGCCAAACGTGTGTTTCTTTAACTGGACTCTGCTAATTGGCAGGATGATCAAAATTTGGGGGAAATGGTTCCCCATCTAGCAGCCTCGATGCACTTAACACTGTAGAGGTGCCACACAGTTAACCGGAAAGGCCAATTATCGAGTGAGGGAACCAAGGGACGTCACAGTGGTCAACAGAGTCTCAAGGCAATAGAGCTGAATTTTTACAAGGGTCTCTTTCACACACCTCACCTTGTGTTCTATAAGGTAGAAAGAAACCATGCCAAAACCAGGACTCGAAACCGGGATGTCCAGATCACAAGGAAAACGCTCTACCCTTACGGAACGGGAGGTTTGCAGGTTCGAGGCCCAATTCCACAGAAGAACCACCGTGTAAGCGACTCTGGTGCACGTTAAATCCGTTGGGGTCAAACGTCCTCCCACTGGTGTGGTGTGGAAATTCGGAGATGGGTGTGGCAGCTCGGGTGTCATCTTCGTCATCTGACAGCGGCTCAAAATGACGAGGTCCGTCCAAAAATAGCCCATAATGCTGCTTAAAAAAAGGGACGTTAATGTAACTAAAACTAAAAAACTAAGTTGTGAATTGTTTAAAATTATTTAGACTTGCAACAAAAAAGAAACACAGAAATTTTTTAAATGAAATTTTTGTTTTTAATGTTGAATCGAACCTCCATAACTATTTCTTTCAGTTTTTTTTGTGTTATTTCTTTGATGAAACATTGAGAAACGATCGCTCATCTAAAAATAATTTCTGTTCGAAAACAGATCGCAAATCTTAAACCGATTTAATGCTGGGTTCGAATGATAACTCCAATTCTTTAATCATGTTTCTTTAGATATGATCTTTGGCATTCTTTAATGTATGTTTTTGGTCACTATTTTGCTGAAAAATAGGCTGTATACTCTATGAAAATTTATGGAAGATTTCTTTTGATTATGAGATGGGATATTACTGATATTCTTCATGCCATTTTATCCTGAAAGTCACAATTACACCAACACATTTTGAGGAAAAGCTTCCTCTTATCATCACATTTTCACTTACAAGTTTTATCTCCTGTAAAATATTCAGTGGTCAAATGGAAATAAGATTTATAGAGCTATTATAATTACGCAGGGAAAATTTAAATGTTGATGAGGAATTGTATATTTTCTTTTTTCGAAATTCAATGGTTTTTTTTTTAAAAATATTTGCTGCGTTGTTTGTTAAAAAAAGATTTTGCAAAACACTAAAATTAGACAAAAAGAAAATATTGAATAATTATTATTTTATATTCAATACAATCTGAAGTTTCTTTAAAATATTTTATAAATATTCATCAATTTATGATCCCCTCCTAGAAAAATTGTGATACGAATTTGAGTGTAAACAGAATTGTTGAAAAGAAGATAGAAACGAGTGCAGTTTTTGACAGTAAAAAGATAAATTTAAATATACAAAACTATTAATCCAAAAGATCTTTTTTAAAATAAAAATCTTCAAATTCAAAGATTTGCTATTTGGTATTGAGAATGATCAAGAAAACCTCGTTTGGAAATCACGTGCTCCAAATGCTAAAAGGTTAGAACTGTTGCATTTTATTGACGAAGGAATACATAAGCCCATGATTATGAGCTTTTCATAAAATATATGTTTTATGTCCGAATTCACTACCAAAACGAGAAAAGATGACATTAGATCCAATTTCATAATCAAGAAAAGGAAATGAGAACAATTATTCGGCACGATCTGGTTGATTATTTATCTTTATTGATCATACTTGCCATAAAAGAAATGCTGAAATAGGCACATGTTATGAATTACAAATGCGCTTTTGTTCGAATTTCTCACCTTTGACAACAATAGAACAATGGATTAATGTAGACTATTCAAAATATGACTTTGTTGCATTTTCTTCCATGTCAGATAGATAGATAGGTGTGTTCCTGCTTTAGTTGTAATTTTGACTACTTTGGAACAAATGGATACCGTGAAAATCTCCGTGCTATCCTGTTATTTTAGAAATAGCTGAAATATGCCGTTTTATTGGTGTTGTAATTCTACATGAATATGAGTAACTGCTTATTTTATCGAAGAATTTCTCCAAATAACTACATATCTTTTAATGACCAGCAAAAAAAGATACACTTGAAGGAGAGGATATTCATCGTCAGAATTTTCTATCTCGCAGCCTTAATATTACCCGCAAAACGTCGACAGAAACCTTTACTCAGCCATTTGAGAAAAACTTTTGAATATATTGCTACACTATGCTTGTGTTTTTACATTGTAGTAGATTTCAGAAGTCTGTTAAGTTCTGTGTGGTTTTTGCCTATAGGACTAATCTTTTCTCAACTTTTCACGAGTATTTTTACAATAACTTTGCGTCTGACTCTTCTATTCAAGTGCCGATATATTTTCACTTTGATAAAATTTCTCCAAGATACCCATTCGCGTGTCCAGTCGAAAAAATACCTCAACCGAAGACGTCAGTTATTGGTTGGTACACTCATGTGTTACATTCTGCCAGGTATGATACTCTGGTATTCCGTGCTTTTTTGTACACCAGGTTCCGAAGATGCTTTGAAATTTTACATAGAAGATACTTTCTTTGGTTGGAGCAGCGACAACAGGTGGGCAAATTGTGCCCTTCTCACCCTCTTTGATCATCTGATCACAAATCAAGAATATGTTCAATCAGGTTTAATCATCGTTCTTTGCTGGTATCTTTTTGGTCTCCTGAAAAGCGTTGTGTTATCTTTTGTCGATATTTCTAGGCTGGAATATGATGTGGAAACCCTTTTCACATTGTACTTGAAATTTTCGGAAACCATTTACGAGTGCATAGCCCTTTCTGAACAGGCTTTGTCTTTATTGCTGCTGCTTCTCTACGGTTTCATGATATTTTCGATCTTCAGCGTTATCACTTTTTTGATGAGAGTTGAACTCTCACGCCTCCCGATATCGATATTGATCAATGAAGTCACAGTGTTCTCGGTGACGATGACGGGATTTTATTTGTTGAGTTTTCAAGCAATTTCTGTACATGATGCAGCAATAAAGGTAAAAAATGCCGTGCATGACAATATATCTAAGTCAAATTCCTTTAATTGTGGTATTAAATGTTTAATAATTAACATGGCTGCGGATTTTCCTTCTAAGGTGTATGTGACTGGATGGGGACTGTTTCCTTTAAAACGTAGTTTTTTGAGTAAAACTACTAGTGGAATATTTACTTATGCTGTACTTTTGGCACAGATAGGAAATGAAACATAAAAACAAGTAATATGTCAAACAATCTTTTAATTCAATTCCTACTTCTTTTCTTACATTATTTATATATATCATATTATTTATGATCGAATGTCTCGCCAGAAATCTCAAAGATTTGGCGATCATTTGAAAACGATATTGGCGTCTTTGGTGGCAAACTTGGCGAACATTTGGTGACTTGGCGATGAATTCGGAAACTTTGGTGATCAAATATAAATTATTGGAAAATTTTAATTAATTAATTAATAATTGGAAGAAAAGGTACTGACATTGTCATCCATTGCAAATTAAAAAAACATGTTTTTGAGTTCGAGCTTATGAATAGCAATTATTTTATTAACGATTGAAACTATGAACAAGATATATAAATATACTAGGGGGCTCCGAGCCCTGAGCGCTTATGCTCGCCAACCCCTAGAAACTACTATTGCAGTTCCTCTCAGATTGTTTCGCAATCCACTAAACTGCAAAAGATATGTTCAAACAGCTTATTCTAAAATGTGATGAAACAATGGAAAACATAAGAAAATGTGAAGCAAAAAGTATACTCGAATATTGAACCTTAGATAAGTTCTTCGTAAATACAAATAACTTCTTATTTAGGAATTATATACATCCATCACAGAAACAAATTTAAAAAAAATATGTATTTCTGACAATTTTTCAAATTTGAAAACTATATCATAGAAACAGAGTTAAAAAAATTGATATTTACAAAAAACAAACAAACAAGTTGTTTGAAAGCAGCTACATTCAAATTCACTTCATTTCAAAGTAGGATAAAAAAATAAAAGAAATAACAAACGTAAAGTAAAAAGTATATTCAGAAACTGAACCTTAGAAAAGTTCTTTGTAATTACAAACAACGTTTCTTCTTCCTCTCTTCTGTCTTCTCTTTTTAGACGATTTCCTTTTAAAATCGATACAGCATGACTTTTCTCATTGTAAAAAATTTTGTCCGTTAATTTTTAAAAAGCAGAGTTCTATCGAGAGACTACAAATGGAATAATTTGCTATTTTGTATAATCATGTATTTCTTATTGTTGGAAATAATTGAAGTTGTTCAATGCATATGACAGAATTAAGGAGTTAAAATTATTTTGTATAACATCGAGGAAAAAAAGGAAAAAAAAATGCATTTAAAAATGTAATTCCGATTGCAAACTCAAAAAAACATTTAAGTAAACATATTTAGATACATCATAAGAAAACGTGAGGAAAAACAGCGCGTCAGGGGAGGTGTTGGCGGAAATGTGCCAATATGTAGGTTGAATTCCACCAAAGATCGACCTTGCAATGTGGATCTGCAGAGACGAACGCTCTTTTTTTATAGCGCCAATTGTTATAACGAGCGAAGATCTGCTGCGTCAGGTGAGTCTGACGACTTAGTGTTCGTTGCGTTTGCTGCGGGTAGGTGGTATCACGACAGCTGTTTGAACGTTCATAGTCTGGGTTCACCAATATGGAAATGGTGTTGGTTGAAACTGTGCCAATGTGTAGGTTGAATTCCGCGAAGGATCGAACCTGCAATGTGTGGATTTGAAGTCGCGTAACTTAACCATTCGACAAAATTGATCGCTAATGTCTAGCGGCTGTTACTGGCTTATTAAGATGTCACCACCATGGTAATCGTTTTAAAATCACAGCAAATAAATCTTGAATGTCCGTTGATAACAAAAAACATATCACTTTTTATTTTTAAATCATATATACTTTTCAAATGTATAAAGGTATGTAGGTAACAATATAATGTAAAATTAAAAAATTATATGAACAATAAAAAAAATTGACAATGGGTAAAAGTGACCCGTTTTTTATCTGATTGTGTGACTTTTGAAGCACGAATTTCGAGAGAATTTTAAACACACAAGGTAAGAACTAGTATACATATCAACCAATAAATTCTATATATATTCCTCTTGGCATAATAATATAATTTATAAATTTTTCTAAATGCATTATCACTAGAAAAATTAATTTTGTTTTAACATTCATATCAGAATCAGTTGAATGCGAACTTTCACCGAAAAACTTTTCTTATAGTCAGTGATCCTTTTCACTAAAATCACTTTCTATTTCATTTAAAAGTGTCTGATGCTTTGTTCATAATAGGATCAGTAAATTTAATGATATTTCTGGGCCCAAATATCTGCACCATCTGCTAAGCCTTGATTATCACTGGTACACTAACGGGGAGGAACGGTCTCAGTGACCGCGCTCAAAGGAATAACAGAATTATTATAAAAACCATCTGCTGAAATCGCTTTAAAAAGCGGTGTAATAAGCACAATAAGCAGGTGTATTGAAGGTCACGAAACAGGAAGCTACAAGGTCAATCCATTCAATTGAGTTAAAAATAGAGTAGGAGAGACCAAAAGTCCATTATAGAGGCCTCACAGACCTCACTTCCCCAGTTAAGGGTTACCAGTAATATTTAAATGCTTTTGTAGAATTTCCCATCTTTTTTTTTAAATACGGAAAATAAAAGATATGAATGAATGCCGGCGTCCTGGCACAGGGGGAGAGTGTCTTCCCCGTGATCTGGGCGTCCCGGTTCGGGCATGGTTGTTACTCTGTGTTCTGTCTGTGAGGCGTGTGAATGTGCCCCCCTGTAAAAAGGGGTTGTGCAAGCGAATGTGTGTGACATCTTCATTTGAGCTACAAGTCAGACTTCTGCCCTCTGGGTGCTCAGGGGTCTTTACCCTCAGAAGCTACTGCACCCCCTTTCCGTGGAAACACGGACACGACAAAAAAAAATGAAAGTTACTATATGCAAGAAAAAAATTCAATACATGCTTCTTAAAGTGGCATTCAAATTAAGAAATAAAAATAATGTGATAAGAAAGGCACATAAACCGCATGAAGGTGTTGAGAAATCCTTCTAAATTGTACAACTTTATATCTCTCTTTCATGTAGCTACAGTTGTCGCATGCGTGTAAACTGCAATTCTTAATACTTGAATCAAGCTCACTTAATATTTCCAGTAGAGCTTTTCCTAGTCCATCTCCAGTCGCATCGATTAATTCAATTAAACCTCTAAATTATTCACTTATACTTAATGTTTCCTCTTCAAAATACAATTCCTTTGGATACTGAAGCAATTAACTGCTTTTGTATTGTCTCTAATTTTGTTAAGGACTTCATTTCCTAACACGGAAATAATTAAATTTTGTTATCTATGTGCTAAAGGATGCATGATTATATTTTTGGACTTTTTTATTTTGTTTACATTATCCATTGGCACAGAGTCGCCTTTTCTTAATAATTCATTTAAACTTGAAAAATTTCTATCATTAGTGGATCCTATTATTTCATAGATTCCTCGAAGTGGAATATTATTGTACGTTAAAAATAGAATCACGTTCACAATTCTTTGAAATTCTTTCCATTTCATTATTTCATTATTTTCCATTCATTATCATTATTAGTAATTTTTCCAAGCAATAAATGAATTAAATAACAAATAGATATCTCGTGATTTTGAACTACAGTTGACAACTTTCTCCAGTTATAATAGTCACTTATTAATCATGTGGATTTTTCATTTCCTCATTTTATTGGAACTGAATAAATTTTACGCCTTTGAATAAATTAACCTGCTGAGAAGCTGAATTTCGCCATTTGGCACTTTTTTTAAGCGTAGTAAGTCGTGGAAAATAATCTACCTTCAGCATTCTTAGAAAACCTCTTTGTGTTGTGTACGTTTGGTTTTAATACAAATAATTTTAACTTTTTTCTTATGATGCTTGGCCATAAATATGCATAACATATATTTATATACATGATCAGATTTATTGCTTCATTTTTGTCGTTATTTTCTGATTCAATCATATTTCTATAAACATAAGAATCTTCAAAGATTCTCACTGTTTCTACATTTCCACTTTGGTAGCACAGCCTGTTAATATTGTATAATATTGAGCGAAATTGCAGGATTTATGCCAAGTTTTCTTTTAAACGGGTGCGAAACAACGTATCTAAAGCGCAAATTCAATTTTTGGATATAATTAACCTGAGATTAGTCATTAAGAAACACCATCATATGAGAGATGTCATAAAAATGTTGAATTCACATCATAGTTTAATATTTCGTAACTATTGTGAGTCTATACCAGGAGTCGGCAACCTGCGGCTCTTTTGATCTAAAGTTGAAGCTCTCCAGTTGCATACGAAAAATTAACAATTTATTATCAAAACCCGTAAAAAATAGGAAAATATATCTTTAAGTACCTAATCTCTCTACAGCTTTTATCAACATAATCGTTAATAACAAATCGTTCACTTAACATGATCGTAATAAGACAAATCTAAATTGTAGATAAATCTAAACTTATTTGTTCCTAATAGATAAGATCCTGATCTTTCAGCCAATTGCATTTCATTTCTGTCTCAAACAAAGAGCATCCGTTAGATTTGAAAAGCAAAGACTTGCGCAGTGGCAAGTTCGCAGATTTCAAGAGCAAGTTTTAAGAGTTGTAGAGAGTACCCAGAAATGCGTACACACTGCACAGAACAAGTGAACAATTCTAAAAGAGTTGAGGCCCTCCTATTCTACGCATAGAATAGTCTCACAGAATGCTACAGTGAGGTGAAGAAGTTGGCATATGGAGTGCTGACGATCTTCTGGTCGACATATTTGTGTGAGCAAGCCTTCTCTTGCATGAATATAATAAAAAGTAAATTTATATGTCAACTAACAAATAAAAATCTAGATTTATGCTTGAAACTTAAAACAACAAGCTATAAGTCAGATTTAATAAAGTTTTTAAAAGACATGCAAAACCAAAGACATTGCTTTAGCTTTCAAGCACGACTCAAGATTTTTGTTAGTTGACTTCTAAATTTTCCTTTTACTCTATGTAACTATTTATATCCCGTTGATGTAACTATTTATATTTGTGTTTTTATAGGAATAAAGATTATTCCGTATTTAAAGCCAATTATTAATGTAAATAAAAATGAATGTCTGTCTGTGTGTCTCTTATGCGCTGCCGTACCGCTCATCCGATTGCGATGAAACTTCGAATGGAAAAACAAACAAACAAACAAACAATACACACACACACACACACACACACACACACACACACACACACACACACCCACACACACACACACACACACACACACACACACACACACACACACACACACACACACACAGCAAAAGCTACTTATTCGCGCTTCCTTCATTCGCGTTATCACTATTCGAGGATTAAAAAAATGCGACCCAATTCCTATATTCGCGGCTAAAAATTTCTTTATTCGCGGATCTAATAAGTACATACATAATAATGAAAGGATTCCAATAGGTATACAACTCAATATCCTTTGTAAACGCCGTCAAATGGGCTAATAAAAAAAGTAAAGTAGATCTTATTACAACTTTGCCTAAAGTATGTTGTTAAATGATATCGCCGAAGATTTTGACATAAGCCTCCTTCGCCGCGATCGGTGTTTTTGAGAATGTAAATAAACAGAATTTAGACTTTAAAGCATTACTAGTTTTGCACAATGTACCAGGTCATCCTCGCGAACTTGAAACTATGCATCCAAATATAAAAAGGAACATTTTTACCTCTCAACACGACGGCTTTGCTTCAAACTATGGACCAAGGAATAATCCCTTCCTTTAAGCTCTCTTGCATTAGAAGAACCTTTAAAATCATATTGGATAATATGGAATGTAATCCTGATATGAATGTTATGGAATGTAGGAAGAAATTTGACATAGCAAAATGCATCGTAAACATAAAAGAATCATTGGAAGAACTGAAGCCATAGACATTGAAGTCATGCTGGAAAAAACCGTGGCTTGCTCTGACTGCGGAAAATGACGAAGGATCTGTGCAAGTTCAAACTTAGATTGCAAACATAGCCGAAATCGCGAATGGAATAAGACGAGATGGGTTCGAACAGATAGAATCAAGTGACATTAAGGTATTGCTTGAATCGCAAGATGAAGATTTGACTGAAACCCACTTAGAGGAAATGTTAAATTCACAGCCCATTGAAGAAGAGGCTTCAACAAGCACTGGAAACGTGTTATTTAATTTGAAAAATCTTAGTGAAGGTTTAAGAATGGCAAATGAGCATTGCGATTTCTTTATGAACATTGATCCCTCTATGCAACGAATCTTATTTTTAAGAGGTAAATTGCTAATGCGACTGCTGCGTATCAATCAGAATTGAAGGAGCTTTTAAAAACTGCCAAGCAAGAGAAAATTACAAAATTCTTCAAACCATTGCCTAAGCCTTAAGATAATTAATCAAAATGTTCAAAAACTTCAATTAAATTGATTATATATATATATATATATATAGAGAGAGAGAGAGAGAGAGTTTTCAATAATAAAGTTAAAAAGTAGAATTATTGTTATTTACGTTTCTCCTTTATATATCACTCATATCACTCAATGTCAATGAATGTATTCATTTCCGAAACAAAAATAAGAGCTTTTCTTTCTATCATTCCTAATTCAACAAGACAGTTATTTTAAATCTCAAACGATATTTCTAAAATTATTCATTCTGTGGCAGCAATGCACCGGGTACGAGCTAGTTTTAAATTTAAAAAAATCAAATATATCTAAACAAATACTATATATTAATTTTTAAATATTTACTGGCCTTTAAAACCTGGAAAACTTTGTAAATGGTTGCTTTTTGGTTCTTCATTTTAAATAGATTGCCGACCCCTGGCCTATGTGATACCATGTACTTTTTTCTCTGAGTATACGTTTATTAGAAAATAGGCAAGAAATATTTTGGGAGATTATAACCGATTGCTGTATAGTAGAGTAAATATTTTGGGATATATATTTGACGTATTCCTGTCTTGATTATGGACATCTAACTATTACCCCGCGAATCTGTTTGCGTGGAAATTTTGCTGTATATGTACGAAAAACTATCAAATAATAACAAATAAAAAATTAAACCTAACCTAAAAACGATATATTTAAAAGTATCGAAAATATAAGAAAAATATGTAACATGAATACAATTGAATAACAAAAGCACATAATTATCGTAAAAACAATTTATTTGCATTGTACACTCAAAATAATACAAAACAGAAAATCAAGTCCGGCCAAATAAATTTTATTTATTGATCAAGATGCAGTAACTACAACAGTATTATACGCATCATTTTTAAACTTTTAATTTAAATGAAAACTCACTTGTCATCACGCGCACAGTTGATGTCACAACAATCACGCGCGAACTTTCAGCGCCAGTTGGCGTAACGCACATGTCTGACTTTCCTACGCCAGTTGCGGTAATGCAATGCATATTAGAAAATTTTTATTGCCTTTATTCTGCCTTCTTTTAATTTAAAAATACTTCAGATTGAATCCGAAAGATCGATTTATTAACAGCATTTCATTTTAAATACATCAAACACAAAGAAAATAAATAGAATAGTTTGAAATAATCGGTCAAAATTCTTCTAAGCCTAATCTCAATTCGGCTGAGAAAAAAATAACTGGAGCCTTACTCATCTTTGGCGGATTTTGGCCTCAACGTTTTGGCGCAAAAGTTAGTTTTTTAGAAATAAAAAATGAGCCACTTCATGAACCGGAATAAAAAGCAGCCTATGTGTTATTCCTGACTATAATCTATCTCTGTGTTAAATTTCATCCCATTCTGTTCAGCAGTTCTGGCCTGATTGAGTAACAAACAAACATCCATCCATCCATCCCAACATTCATATTTATAATATTGGTATAGATTATTCAGATGTCGCGCATAAACTGTGCTGTGTCCCATCTGTCTCGTCAGTATATAGAAATGAAATTTTGTCACTTTCCAAAAAACAAACAAAAAAATGCGCGATGCATATCGGTAATTTCCATTGCGTGTCTATCGCGTTTGGACAAATGCCAACGGATGGACTCTTACCGCTTATTTTTAAATAACCTTGGCTTGCACCACTATTCCACGAATTTCCGATCTTTTTTAATCTGCTGTTTCATCATTCCATGCGTGGAAGCGAATATTCACAATTAGGAGGTTACGTGATTTCAAGTTAAGGTAAAATTAAGATGCGAGAATCTTTTATAGACACAAAGACGGAAGCAATAGTGCTGTAGAGGCACAGAAGCTCATTGTTATGCATAGCTGGCTGTCGCGTACTTATAACAGTGAATCCATAGCGCGAGTTCTAATTAAATCAGCACATATTGCTATGAGAGATTAAAAAAAAGAATAGTGTCGATAATAAATATGGATGCAACAATGAAGGTCACGACGTTTTTGAGATACTTTATTTTGAAATCCTTTGTTATCAATGTTCCATTTATGCTTGATGCCAATAAATAAATAAAATAAGGCATTTTGTTTTTAAGATACCCAACTAAGTTCAAAGGAAGATTTTAAAAAAAAAATTGGATTAACCGTTTAGGATTTTTAGATATTTTGTCAATTAAAAACATTAAAGATACAAAAAACTATTTGAAATTATATTTTGAGAAATAGGAAAATTTGTAGTAGATTTTAACGAAATTTAACTAAAACGGTTAACACTCTTCACAAAATTGCAATATAACAATTCTATTGTTCTTTGTACACCTTATAGAATGTAAGGTTGAATCAAATGAACCAAAATCTAAGAAAAATATTGAGATGCAAACAAGTTATGGATAAAATATACATATATATGCATTTTTTTCCAAAAATTATCAAATAAAATTTTCTAAAAACACCTATAAATGTAAAAGTATTTCACAAACAATAAAACTTTTGATCCATTTCATTGCCCATATTATTAAAAACACACGCTGAAATTTTTAGATAAATACCCTTATTAGTTTTTGAGGTATGGTAACTGTAGAGAATTTTTATGAAAATTAAAATTAAAATTAAAGACAAATTTTAATTGAAAAATACTGAATGTTTTGCTTAAAATTCCCCTGGATGATAGGTTAGACCTTCTTTTTCCTACAAAAAATAAACTGTTTTGGAAAGAGGTAAGTCTGAAATACAAGAAATAAGACTAAAAAAAATCTCCAATGTGGTCGATAACCAGTGTTTTCAACGTAATCGGATACCTTAAGGGAGAATTCTTCATCCTCACATGGTTAACAGAACCTCTTCATTATTAAAAAATATATATAAGTATTTTAAAGTTGTAAACTCTAATTATTAAGTCACAAGAAATTGTTTGTCAAGTTAATTTTAATTCTATTTCATTCTTTTGGATTATTTTTCCAAATTACTCAGGAAAATTTTGCCTTTTTATTCCTAAGAAGTGAATTCATGCTAGTAACCTGAACCAGTTCAAGTTTAAAATTAAATGTACTTGGGACAATTGTAATTTATAACGCCAAAAATTCTTATATCGCTTGATTATTTTCTTTATATTTTCTTTCGTGGTTTAATTCCAATCCTTTCATGAGAGAATGCATTAAGTTTTCCCCTTTTTTATTTCTTATAATTTTCTAAATTTTTGTATTACTATCCATCTTTGGTGACAGGCTTGTTTGGCGGGATTAATAATCACTAGAAGTTTTAACAAAATAATTTAATTATCTTCCTTTTAATGATTTATTCGGTAAAATATTTTTTATGCTTGAAATTTTGATAGCTTCAGATAGCTTTGATAATTTCAGAAGCTTCAATCAATTCTTTTATTTTATTACACATTTACTTATTTTCTGTCAGATCGACAAAAAAGTTGTATAAAAAAGTATACACTTTAACAATGTAACCCAGTTTTTAAAATAATGTAAAATTTGGCAATTCCTACATCTTAATAGCATTTTAAATATAATTTTAAATCATTTATTGATTCTTTCAAGAATTATGTAAGTTGCTTTTTTTAAATCTGCTTTGCCAATAATTATTTGTGTTAAGGACAGGACAGTAATTCGGATTGTTAAACAAAAACGAAACAAAAAAATTTACAATTTTACCTAACAATAAATTTTATCAAAGACTTTAGTCTTCTTCCTATTCTATCGTTATAGATAGATGTAATAATATTTTAAAATTTAATTTAAACTAAATTAATTCCCTAATTTTTAGCTCCATTTAGCCCATATTAACTTCATTCTGAAATATTCTCTTATTTCCTGATGATATTCCACGTTATCTATCTTTATTTTCCACTTTATTTATTCAACAAAAGCTTTTTAAAATTGATGAACGTTTTACTTTCTCTTACCCCAAGCGAAGCGGCCAAATACCGCCGACTTGACTCCTTTCAAAAGATCCCTCTGTTTCCCTTTCCTGGTGACCTGAAATCCCTGTCAAAATATCCTTGTATTAGCACTGTGAACAAACATTTTCCCTATCAGTCTCATGTTATATATGACCAGGGATGTTCAAGAGATTTTTTCCCCATTCCGCTCTGTTTCATTCTGTTTTATGTGTGTGTGCTCGTCGCTTCTGCTTCTACATAAAAACACTTGCTTCTCCGTGATGGGGGAAAAAACCGACGTCAAAGAAAAGAGTCTCTTGATTGCCTTCGAAATAGCCACTTTGTTTTTGCAAAAATTTAAATGCTCTGTCTATCTCTCACTCGCACACACCCTTGATTTGATAATTTTGTTGTAAGAAACCAAATTATGTAAGAAAATTTTCTGGGTGGAATAGATGAGTGTCTGTATTCTCCTGGGTTAATTTAGTTTAGTTATATTAACATCCCGTTATAAAGCAACACTATAGCTATTTTGGGATGGACCTCGTCATTTTGAACCATGGTCAGATGGCGAGGACAACACCTGGGGTGGCACCCGCCTCTCCACACCAGGGGGAGGACGTTTGGCTTGACAGGTTTAACGTGCAAGAGACCTCTTCACCCGACGATTCTTCGATGGAATCAGGTCTCGAACCTGAAACCTTTCCATTCCGAGACCTTACCACTAGGCCACCGCGGCCTTTGTATTCTCCTGGTGGTCACCTGTTGAGAAGGCTATTCATTTTTGACTCACTAACATAAAAAAGTCCACTCTTTTATGTCTCAGTCTTCGAGTTGACTGAAGCTGCCCTTTACCCATATCCAAGTGTCATTCTTTATCATTTTAAGAAGTTTCTAGCTTGATGGAGATGGTCTAGGCTACACCATTTAGGACTAGGAACAACAATGATTGCAAAAAAATTCTATTTGTTCATTTAGTTTCCTTTTTGTGTTAGGGATTGTAATCTATACTAATATTATAAATGTATAAGTTTAGATGGATGTTACTCAGTCACGCCAGAGTGGCTGAACAGAATTGGATGAAAGTTAGCACATAGATAGATCATAGTCAGTAATAGAACATAGGATTCTTTTTATTCAGGTTCATTGAGTGGTTCATTTTTTATTCATTAAAAACTAACTTTCGCTCCAAAAAGCTGAGGGCAAATCCCGCCAAAGAATAGTAAGGTTCCAGTTTTTTCCCCAGAAGAGTTGAGGTTAGGCTTAACAGAATTTCGTTAGATTATTTCAAACGATTCTATTTATTTTCTTAGTGTTTGATGTATTTAAATTCAAATTTTGTTAATGAATCGATCTTTCGGATTCATTCTGAAGTACTTTTTAATAGAAAGAAAACAGAATAAAGGAAATAAAAAAATTCTAATCTGCATTGCATTACCGCAACTGGCGTGGGAAAGTCATACATGTGCGTTACGCCAACTGGCATTGAAAGTTCGAGCGTGATTGTCATGACATCAACTGTGTTTGCACATGATGGCAACTGTGTTTTCATTTAAATTAAAAGTTTAAAAATTATGTGTATAATACTGTTGTAGCTATCTCCATCTCGATCCATAAATAAAATGGATTTGACCGGACCCGGTTTGCTGTTTTGTTTTATTTTGGGTATACAATGAAAATAAATTGTTTTTACTTTAGTTGTGTGTTTTTATTATTAAATTGCATTTATGCTATATATTTTTCGTATATGCTTATACTTTTAAATGTATCGTTTTTAGGTTTAATTTTTTTTATTTGTCATTATTTGATAGTTTGTCGGATATACACATCAAAAATTCCACGTGGACAAAGTCGCGGGTAATAATTAGTAAGTGATAGAGAGATAGTGATTTGAAAAATCCTTTTCGTTTCAGATGCAGCAAACATTTAGAATGCAGAAAATCATCAATAAGTTGATTTTTTTTTGTGTGGAGGGAGTCTTTTATTACGTTTTCTTGTTGTTTGCTTTATATGAGCGTAAGATAAAAAAAAAAGGAAATATTAAGGGAATTTTTAAATGATTAATTAAAAAAAAATTACTATTTATTTTAGATTAACCTCTACAGAAAAGATTGAAAAGACGGAAACACAAATAAGTTTCCGTCGAAATATCAACTTCCGATTGGCGTCAGTTTATTCTTACAAATTTCCGCTATCAGCGAATTCTGAAATTTTCGATGCACGTTCCTATTTTAACTAATTTAAATACAATCACCTGCGCAGTTCCGTTCTGCTGTTGAATGACTTATTTGGGGAATTTTCGCTATCAGAAAAGATTATGCGATAATCAAATGTCAGGATATTCATTTCTTCGACGAAAGAAACGATAATGCAAACATTTCAGAATATTTGATTGGTGAGTGCTGAAATTCGACTTACATAAAAAATTACGTTCTAAATAAAATGTTTGAATTTAGAACATGCTTAGTAAGCAAAACAAAAACATAAAATTAATTGATAATCTCAAACATAAAATCCTTTAATGCCTTAGATAAATGTAATTATCGAAACAACATTATTTCTTCTACTAATGCAAACATTTCAGAATATTTGATCGGTGAGTGTTGAAATTCAACATATAAAAGGGTAAATAAAAAGTGTGAATTTAGGGCAAGCTTAATAAGTAAAATAAAAACATAAAATTAATTAATAATCCCAAACATAAAATCATTTAATATATTAGATAAATGTAATTATTAAAATAGCATTATTTTCGTTTCTAAGGCTTGGAAAGATGCATACTTATATCCTTTGACATTGAATTACATTCAAATCAAGCATTTCACTTGAACGTGAGGAACAATTTATGAATTAATGTGATAATTGAACATTTGTAAGTCAACGTAAATAACAATGGGTACAAATCTTTGTATATTTATCTGTTTGATTTTCCTCTAATTATTATGTTATGTATAAAGCGTTTTAAGTAATAAGTTTATCTTAATACGATAACAAAATCAAACAAGATATTATTTGAAAATATCTCCTTCTGTCTCCTGGCATCCAGGCTTAAGGGTAGATCGTTTTTCGCGTGATCTGGACATTCCTTGTTCGAGCATGGTTGTTCTTCGCTTATCTGTGAGATGTGTGAATGGGTCCTCCTTGTGAAAAGGGGTTGTGCAAACGAATGTGAGTGGGTCCTCTTTGTTTGAGCAAGAAGTCAGAGTTCTGCCTTCGGGTGCTCAGGGGTCTTTACTCTCAGAAACTATTGCATTCCCTTTCCGTGTTAACTGGGACATGACATCATAATCATCTCTTTCTGTCTATGGAACTTGCTTATAACCCGGAGCATCGCGGCCGCAGAAGAAGTAATTTTGGAAACATCCTTTGAAATTGAAAATAATTGTCTTGTTTAGTTAGGTATATAAATTTGAACTATGGCAAAACTTGAAGCTATGACCAATAAACATACAAATGAAGATTGCATTTAAGCGTATATAGTTTTCTACTCAATAAAATAAATCAAAATGATTTTGTATCATTTTAAAAAAAGACAATAATTCAATACAAATAAATGGCATTTAAGCATTATAACATTTGGTATAAGTTTGATAATATATTAAAAGAAACAAAGCAGTTAAATTAAGTTTATGCAACAGAAACTGAAGTTGTTGATGTCGCTGAGCAGACATACATTTTCAATCATTTATAGGTATTTATAAATTGCTATAATGCAGTAGCGAAAAAAGACAGGGTCAGAAAAACAAATTTGTAAATTTAAATTATTTGCTGTTTTTAAAACTATGATAAAACATTTGGTTATTTTGAATAACATTATTTATCATAGTTTTAATGTTTATTTTTTACACAAATTATATCGTCGCAGGCCTTAAATAAGTGAATATTTTGAAACTTTGTTCTTAAGCTATTAAACCAGTTCGGTTTTTAATAGCTTACTAATGTTAGCTAATTAATGTTTAATTAAAATTTAAAAACCTCAGGGTTGGTCTCCCCAAAACTTTCTCGCATAATCTGTAATAAAGTTGTTGTCTCTGAGAAGGACTTGCATGTCATTTGCGTACTATAGCTACAAAATATAAGCCTTTAACTTAGATTTAGTATTTCTACAGAATCTGGGGCCACGGTAGCCTGGTGGTAAGGTCTCGGCTTCGGAACCGGAGGGTATCAGGTTCGAGACTGGATTTCACCGAAGATCCGTCGTGTGAGGGGGTCTCTTGCACGTTAAATCTGTCCGGCCAAACGTCCTCCCGCTGGTGTGGTGTGGTATGGAGAGGGGGTGCCACTTCAGGTGTCGTCCTCGTTATCTGACCGAGGTTCAAAATTACGAGGCCCGTCCCAAAATAGCCCTCGTGTTGCTTTAAACGCGACACTAATAATTAAACTAAACTGAGCCATGGGAACGTACTTCAAGGATTTTGTGATTGCTTGGAAGAAATGAAACTGTTTTTGTAAATGGAGGGGGCGGAATTGAGTAATATCCACTGTTGCTGGATGTTATGTGGCTCTCAAAATTGATATTTTTTTACAACAATGCGCCAACATTTCAATGAATTGAACTTAATACTTAAAGGTGCAAATAAAACAATTATCGTTATGGTGGATTTCACTCGCGCGTTTGACGCGGGTAGGTAGGTAAGGTTTATTGGCACAAGAGCCATTCGTGGCCATACTGCGCCAGTCATATGGTTTAAATTAAGACTACATTAATATGAACTCAACTTATGAAACATAAATTAATACGAATTGAGAAAATTGCAAGAAAAACAAGGTGTGTGAAAATCAGCTAATAAAAATTTTAAATTTTCGCAATCGTAGAAAAAAATGTGAAACAAATTAAAATTGCGAGTTAATAATACAACTCCAAAATGAAGCTCTAAAAGAAATTAAAAGGTTGAAAAGCAACTAGATACAAGTAAAAAAATTAATCGGTTTTAAAAATGTAAAAAAAATTGGGTGGTATTTCTCACCCACCAAGTCAGTTAGACTTACGGATAATTTATTGAAAATGTTGACACGATAGAAATGGTACATAGGGCATTCAATTAAAATGTGCTTACTACTTGGATCAAACTGACATGTCTGGCACATTGGTGCCCTTTCGCCAAATAGCAAATGTTTGTGAGTACAACGCATATGTCTTATACGGAGGCGTGTTAACTTTTCATCTAACTCACGTATATTGCACGTGACGAGAGATTTCATATGTTAGGAACAGTATTGTAGTGGAAGTTTTATGAGCCAGATAACATACTCAAGACTGAGTGATCACTTTTTGTCTTGTGGTCATGTTATCTGGCTACGAACCCTGAAAATCACGAGTTAGATTCCAGTTATCGCCACTAGTTGCAATATTATTAAAAATATTACAAGTATTTATTATATTTGAAAAAACAAACAAATATATTATTTCGATGTTCATGAGAAACCAGACAAAGAAAAAGTTACTGAAGAATTTATTTCCGTAATTGATTAATTAATCAAGGAATTTTTAGTTAGATTTTCTCAGTTCAAAGATTTATCAGAAACTCTAAAGTTTATTATGTACTTTACCTGATGTGACTTCATTTGATAAATTGAGCTTGTCCCCATTCAATTAGTTGGAAATTGAAAAATTTGAACTGCAGCAGATTGATTTCCAATCTTGTTCAATATGGATTCAAAAATTTATTGGAACATGGGAAAAGTTGGAATGGATTGAAACAGAAAGATTTACAAGCTATATAAGTAAAAATGACAGTAACGAAATTTTGGTAACATGGTTTGGAGAAGCTGGCTCATGCTATTTTAACCATATTATAATCTACCTAATCCTGCGAGTCGCTATTTTCAGAGATGAATAACATTATAAAGACTCGTTTGGAAACAGTTTGGCAGATGACTCAAATTCAGCATACATTCTGCTAAAAGTAACATCTTACAATGCTAATATAAGCTATAAATTGTCATTTTAGCAACAGAAGTAACACTAATGTTACTTTAATTTGAATAATGTGTAGAACTGAAACATTTACTTTTATACAGTGCAAAATGTATTTTTTTTTCGTAGTAAATAAAGACTTTTGAATCTTTAGTATTTAGTTTTAGTTTATTTCCAATAATCACAAGTCAGAATTATTTAACAGCACTTTTATACGTCGATTAATTAAGGTCCGCCAATCCTGGCATACAGTAACTCAAGTATATTGCGTAAAAATGTCGGATTCCATAAATATCAGGAATCATTACGCTCCACAAATTTTCCGTAGGGCTCAAGTCGGGTCTTTTTGATGGTAAGTCTAATAATTCTACTTACTTTGCTTGAAACCTGGACATTGTAGATGATGACACGTAAATCACGCCAATGATATCGGAAGACTTCGCATACATCCCATTTTAACTTCTTTGTACTTGAGAAAATAGCATTAATCCATTTATTTGCTCATTCTATAAGATTAAACATTTGCAGTATTGTTAGTGGTGGCTGTTTTCTCATTTTGAAGTAATTTTTTTTTTGAAAAATTTAAAAGTAAATTAAGCATTGTGCTGCTAGAGCAAATCAGTTGCGATTCCTTTTTATACTGAGTGGAAGATTAATGCCGGGTTCCATTAGTTATGGCTCTTCTTGATCGCTTAGATAGAGACGGTTTTCTATCCGATCGTTTATACAGGGTTTTGAAAAACTAATGCTCCATACTTTAAGGCGTAAAAGATCTCGCCAAAATAAACATATTTCACCATACCTTGTGGGGTAGAAAAGCAAACGTCGGGCCACGAGGGGTTGCTTGCTTCGCAGAGACGGAGAATACAATAGAGAACAAAAATAGCACTATGAAGACAAAGATAATTTATTTATAAAAAATGCTCAAATGAATAACCGGCAGCTGCAATA
>JAPMOQ010054910.1:333759-377455 GCA_026543055.1 Argiope trifasciata
TTCTTCATACGACTTTGCACTTTTCCCATAACTAAGAAAATGTGATTGCATCAAAAATGCTTTTAGCCGAAAACAGAAATAACATTAATGAATAAGTATTTATCATAAAAACAAGAGAAATAAAATAATGCACTATAACAGCGAAGAACAAAGAATATTTTCATCAAAAGAGTAGTACAAATTTCATTGTCAAAACATACGGTGAAAATAAACAATATCATTTGCCTTTATAAAATCAATAAGTGTAGTTTAAAGTTTTGAAATAAAATCATTTGCTTTTATAGTTGAATTTCAATAAAATAAAATTGTTTGGAAAAATTATTTGTATCCTTCAATGACTGAGTAAAATTAAAGCCAAAATAATGCGAGAAAAGCAGTATTTTAAGGCTAGAAACTAAAGCTGCACTATTTCTGTTTCCAACTTTTGCTCTGAACAAATATTTTCAAAAAAGGATTAAAATATAAGATATTAAAAAATGTAAACTTTTATTAAAAAAATAACTTTTTTCGACTAAATAAACTTCCTAAAATATTCAATGTATAACATTATATATATTTTTTAAATATCAGAAAATTGTATCGGGTTTTGATTGTTTTCCCCATTGTGTTTTTTGAGTACTCAAGTAAAGCATTTGAGCAAATGAAAAAAGTTACGTTGCTAATCTTATAACGGAATGTTTGAAAATACATCGTCATAGTAATAAAGAATAATTTTTTTTAGCAATTACCCGCGTCTTCGAGTAGAAATTTTGATGTGTATATATGAGAACTGACGATCTGATCAGCTGTCGGCAGTGGCTGTCTAAAATCGCATTTAAGCAATACGGCAACGCTGCCTATCACCGCTTTGTTGCCACGGATGTCCTACAGGTTGTGGATTATCGCCTCTAATGCACGCTGTTGCGACAATGTGCACTCATCTCATACGATTAACTTGCACTGTTACAAAAGGACTCCCTGGCCCCTGTTTTTGGTGATCTTGCATGTTGGGGTATCTTCGCTTGCAAGATTAAGCGGCAATTTGAAAACGGAATAGGCAGTTCGGCCACCATTAAGCAAAAATGAAGCAATGATCCAGGGAAACTATACCCACAGCTATATTGCGGCCCCTGCCGAGTTGGGCTAGCAGGAGATTCAGCAGAAACGTCTTATCCGAACCCCCTGGAACGTCAAGAAAGAATAATCCCTCCTCTTCACTACTTACTCGGTTTAGAACCGTTTCGTAGACTTGGCACTTCTTGGGAAGTAATCGTAATGTAATTTCATTGATCTGCGCTTATAAAGCAGATGTATCGTAGTTTAGCTCCTTCGCAACTTTGTAATTCCCCTTTTCAATGCGGTGGAGTAGTCTGAAATCAGAGAGACATTTTCCTGATATGGAAATCAATTTATCCTCAACATGTATCAAAGCTCTGTTTAATGATTAGGTCATTGTAAGTGCCATCCAGTCTATCCACGATATCTTTTGATATAGTGTCCTTGCATTTTAACCCACGACTGGAGGGGGTTTGATAGTTCGAAATTACTCATTAAAATTGCAAACAGGTCTTCTAGCTACTTTCATAGCCCGAGCTTTATTCTTCTTCTTTGGAAGATTAGATTTGCTTTTTCTGGGTACTTCAAAAAACTATTAAATAATGACAAAACTACAGAATTAAAATTAAGCTAAAAACGATGCACTTAAAACTATATGCATATACGAAAAATATATAACTAGCATAAATACAATTTAAATACAAAAACACACAATTACCCTAAAAATAATTTATTTACATTGCATACATGAAATAAAACAAAAGAGCAAATCAAGTCAAAAAAGCTGATTTGATTTATCGATCAAGATAGAGATAGCTACAACAGTATAATGCACATAATTTTGAAACTTTTAATTAAAAAAAAAACTGTAGTCAACAATCAGGACACACTGCGCATGCCTGTATTTTCAACTCCAGTTGGGGTAATGCAGTGCAGATTAGAAGTTTTTTTGTTTTCTTTATTCTGTTTTATTTTAATTTAAAAATACTTCAGAAGGAATCTGAATAATCGATTAATTAACAATGTTTGATTTTAAATGTATCAAACACTAAGAAAATAAACAGAATCGTTTGAAATAATTGGTCGAAAGCACGTTAAGCCTAACCTTATTAGAATGGGAAAAAACAAACCGAAACCTTACTCATATTTGGCAGGATTTAGCCCCAGATTTTCGAAGGGAATATTAGTTTTTAATTAATAAAAAATTAACCACTCACTTAATCGAAATAAATAGAGCCTATATTTTGTTCCAGATTATAATCTATCTCTGTGCTAAATATCCTTCAATTCGTTTAGCCGTCTTGGTATGATTGATTAAAAAACTTCCATCCATACATACAATCTTTCACATTTATAATAGTAGTATATATTTATTATTTTTCGGAAGGTAAATTGTAAAAAGAAATGATCATCAGCCTTTTGTTCCATATTTTAAACCTTAAGTAATCTTTATTTCTTTCTTATATGGAATTTACTGCAATCCATTTTAGAAGTAACCTATAAAATGAGATTTATTTACTATTCCATAAAGAGTATATCGGGAGAAATTGTACATGTACTGAAAACTGTTGCATTCAGAATTTTGTAATGCTGGTTTCTAAGAATAATTAAGTTGATAGGTATTGCTTTAAGTTTAATTTAATTATTCTTCAATTTTAATATTATTGTGTAAATTAAAACTACATTAAGACAGAAAATGAATTTTCGCAAGAAATTTATTGCAGCACGTTATTAGTGGAAGTAAAACTCTCTTGTTTTGGAGAAAATATTCAACTTGCTAAATATTTTCTTACAACTAATTAAAGCCGTATTAAAATATTTTCTCCGAAGCATCAGACAAATAATAATAATAAACTAAAGCAATTCTTAAACAAAGGTACTAAAATAAAATTAACTGTAAAATTTGATGAAAAACAGCGTTGATATTTGAAAAGTCATTGACTGACCCATCAGAGAAAAATTGAAACTAACGTAGTTTTATATTTAAGGATGAATTTTGAAATAATTTTGAAAAAAATGAAAAAGCATAAATCTATTCACCATGAATTCATATTTCTTGGAAAATACACGTGATTAATGCATGGCCACAGGTCAAACTTGATTCATTAATCATATAAATTATAGATTTTCATAAGAAGTCGCAGTACATTCCTCTTCTGCGAAATATCGCTTTATTATTCGCATTCCAATGCGATTTGGAATTTCAAGAATGATAAAAATTACCCCAAAGTAAAACGCAGTCACTAAAAGCGATTTGTTGAGTTCTGAAGCAAGACAAAGGCATTTAGTATTAAAACAATTTCTTTGAAAATGTTATCAGCGAAATAAATTCCGCAAATTTCAGTATTGAATTCATTCGACTGAAATGGATTTTGATGTGAATAATATCTACTTTATTCTATTGATTAAAAAAATCAAAAGTGTGATTTTTTAAGAGTAATATTTTTGATCGAAAAAATTATACTTTAATAAGATTTATTGAAAACGCAGTCATTAAAAGCGATTTGACAAGTTCTGAAGTAAGACAAATGCATTTAATATTTTAAGAATTTCTTTGAAAATGTAATCAGCAAAATAAATTCCGCAAATCTCAGTATTAAATCATTTCGATTGAAATGGAATTTGATGTGAATAATATCTGCGTTATTCAATCGATAAAAATTCAAAAGTATCATTTTTTTAAACGTAATTTTTTAATCGAAAAAATTATTCTTTGATAAGATTTGTCGAAATATAAATTACAAAAATAATTGCATCTTTATGAAAGGAATCTTTCTTTAAGATAAAAATGAACTGCAGTGGCTAATGTTTAATCAGTGGGAACTGTAAGCGTTTTAGGTTTTATACTACGCAGCATTATTTTATTCATTACTCCCCGCACTTGAAGACTAGCTGGTCACCAGGATTGATGTTTTACAAAAAATTTTGAATTAAATACTTTAAGTGACTTGGAATCTTTATAACACCAGCAAAATATTTATAAGTTGCAAATTTTGATAGTCATATAGCTTTTAAAATTATAGAAACATTACTCTGCTCAGTTCATTGTACAATTTATCTCTTTAATTTTTGTCAGCTCTCATAAAATTTTAATTTGAAATTAAAGCAGAAGTGAAAACCTTCAATAAAATATAAAATACAGAGTTGTATTGAGATCAAAGACATTAAAAAAATCTGACTACAGAAAATCGAATCTTTCAGCATTCAGATCAGAGTATAAAATAATTTTTTAAAAATAATTTATGTAAGATCTTAAAGAATTATTGAACAGAAATTTCTCTGATTCATCATAAAATTTAATTTATAGTTTTACTTTTAATAGTATGAAAATTCGTTTTTGTGACTCATGGCACTTTAAAAGCTCTCTAACGTTATCTATCAGCGATTTAAGCCGAAATGAACGTCTCTTGTTTTATCTGTAGCACCAACTAGGGCCAAGAGTACGACTTAGCTACTTCATGCATCACTTTTGCTTGCACAACCCCTTTTTGCTGTGGGCACATTCGTACACCTCACAGACAGAACACAGAGAAAGAACAGCCATGCCCGGACCGGGACTCGAACCCGGGAGTCCCAGATCACCTTAAATTGGCTACTATGACACACTCTGAGACAAAAAGACAAAATCTGAACTACCAAAGTTGATGAGAACTGTGGTTGAGTTCTGAGAGCCATCACCGGCCACGGTACAGCCCTTTCCTAGGGAAGTCATATTGCTAACCTCCGTAAGTCTTATGAGGACATGGACCTCATAAGACTGAACGACCAGACCGCCGCAACAGCAACACTGGCAGGAACTGTAGTTGAGTCCTAATGACCATCACAGGCCACGGTACAAACTCCCTGTAAAAAGTACGTCCTGTCATCGATGGGAGGGCCAGAGCCCCCACATACTATTGTACCCACCGAGTTGGCGACATCTAACACCATGCCGGAAGCCTCTCATCCTCATTGGGAGGTGCTCCCCGGGTGTCCAGATAATGGGGAAGATACACAACCACTATGTCAGGAAGTCGGTTGAAAGTTCGTACAGTATCAATATTTTTTCGGTTAACATCAATTTCATCTACTATCGTAATGAGGGGGAGGGATCATAACATTCCCGCTTTCGCTTTTCTATTTCTTAAAAAATCACACCACCACTTATTTTTCGAAACTCGTCAGATGTGTGATTAACCTTGCCATTTCTGCTGATTCAGTTCAACGCATATGGGAGTTCATGTTCCAAATCTTTGCTTCTAACTTTTTGAGATTAGTAATTGATTTTTACTTTCTCGTACATGAAATATGAGAAAATATTGTAGTCGCCCAAACAATTCGAGATTTTCACTATCTCCACTATTCAAATGTCCCAGAATTCGAAAAGCAGATTTCTGTCACTATGCCTGTAGTAGCTTGTATGCTTGGCTAGGATGAAACTCGCAATGTTTCGACTCGTAGTCGCGTAACATAACCACTAGACAAAAGTGATAACCAATGGTTTAACAGTTACTGGCTTATTAAGACATCACGATGCCTTTCTATCTGTTACAAGGATAATTCAAAAGCGCTTTGAAGTAGACGGATGAAATATGATACACAGTTCAAACTAGTAGATTTCTTTCAAATTCTGAGCAATATCTATTCAAACAAGTCTGTCTTTCCGGTTGTTTTAATATAAATTAATGCAATAATTGTAAAATGAAGATTGCTAGAAGGATAAAATTCGGTTCACATATTTAAAATCTATAACTCGCACGCCTATCAAATGTTGTGTCAAATTCAATAAGAGATTTGCCATCTCTATATATGTATTTTAAAAAATATATTAACTCGATAACTTGAAAAAACAATGACTTAAATACATTAAATTTGGTATATGGTTTTCTGAATACAAGTGTAGTTTTTTATCATATTGTTACTAATCTATAGTCGGTTCGATCCCCAGTTATAATTAGTTGCTTACTCTATATTGTATGCAGCGTGTTGCTTTTATCTAAAGATCCCAGAATTGTTCGACTATTTGTGGACGGATTTGGCGACTTTGACTACAAAATGGATAATACTCGAAATTATAAGAGTTTTGTCGATCCGTCCATACCGAGATACGCCCGATTGATTTAGAAGTTTCTAGCCCCTCCTCCTGGGAGCTATAAAAGGACGGCAGTCTAAAGATACCGGTAATAGTAATCGAAATCGGATACAAGTAGTAATCTCAGAAAGGATAGCGAAACAAAGGTGGTCAAGCAGTTGTTGAACTGATTGTCTATTGAGTGTGCCTTGTTGTCTATTGTGGAAGCAGCATGGAGTCCTGTGTAGCCAGTTTTGTGGTAATGATACAGTTAAAGCGAAGGACAGTGAGAAGTCTCAGCCGTCTGGAGAGACCGTAGAACGGAGCTCCTAGGATCTCTTCTCCTGCTGACTTATGTCTGGCCGCTTTGTGTGCTTTGGTCGTTGTCACTACCGGATTTCTATTCGTGGGTTATTGCTGTTGTTATTGTGCGCTGCTGTGTGTTCGTCTCGGCCGTAAATATTTGTCATCTTTGTGCTGTGCTATCTTCGTGAAAATAAACGTCATCATTGTTTTCTACTGAGGCCGGCTGATTGTGCTTATTTCACACCACACACACACTATTCTAAACGAACTTAACAAATCGGAAATCCGTAACAATAATTTAAATAGAACCGATTGTGGCAAATACGTTTAAAATAAAAGTTCAATTTTCTAATACTATTAATCGCATGTATGGGATTAAACAGAATAAACACCAAATCTCTCGACAAAGAGGACACAAATAGAATCCAGAAGAAAGGCTAAATTCATGCCATAGGTTAATAATTCCTTGATCATTGCTTTATCAAGTAATCTACAATTTTGTAGGGGGAGGAAGAACAGCAGTGCCGGCTTCCTGGCTTAGGTGTAGCGTGTCTTCCCCGTGATCTGGGTGTCCCGGTTAGGGCATGGTTATTATTACGTGTTCTATGTGTGAGTTGTGTGATGTTGCCTCCTGTAAAAAGGGGTTGTGAAAGCGAATGTGAAGCATGAAGTAGCTATGTCGTACTCTTGGTCCTAGTTGCAGCTACTGAAAAAACAAGGGACGCTCATTTAGGCTTAAATCGCTGACAACTATCGGTCGGCGGGATTTTAAAATGCCATGGGTAAAAACAGTAACAAGGATAGCAGATTATTATTTATGGTTATTATTTATGATTAGTGAGTATAGAGAAAGTTTCAGGAAACTGCATCTTTTCTTTTTCCATAAACATACACGGATGTCAAAGTGCTAAGCCTTAAATCATTAATTTATAAATATCCTTTATATTATTTTTAAGACAAAATTCCCAGTTATTTCAAACAATAGAAGACCTATTCCGATTCTTTGAACTAAAAACTTAAAAGCGTTCATCAATTAAACATCATCATCACCATTCCTTTTTACCTACTCATGTTAAGCACCCGTCTGTAGTGCAACTGATGTTGTAGCGGTAGGGTCCCTTTATGTTCAGTTAAAAGTTTATATGGACGATTTACAAATATTTGTTTCAATTTAATTTTTGTAATTATATTTGAATTATCGGGACTCTAATTTTATATGAAAACAAACAATTTTAGATGTTAAATTTTTGCAACATCTAAATGTTACCTTATACATATTTTTTCACTATAACCATCTGTACAATTCTTTCCATATTCTTGGAAAACAATTTTCTAATATTTTTTGGAGGTCAACTAGTAGAGGATTGTGTAAGAGTTAGAGAATTTAAAGACAACAATTTCAACTAATTTATTTTATCGATGATTGATTCTGCTATTAAATTGTTTTCAAATTCTGTGATTACACCATCGTTCCACATTCTCGTATTTGAAATATTATAATCACCATATAATTCGCAGAGCATCTACGATTCAGATTTCAGTAGGACTGAGAAACAAGCATATCGAAATATGTTTGTCTTTTGTTTTGTCATATATTTTAAGGTAATTAAAAATAATGATTTTTTAAGTAGTTAATTTTAATGTTTTTCAATAGCTTTGAATATTTTGAGTAAAAACAATTTTTCTTCATTTATTTTAAAATAAAAAAATCGAAGAATTTAATAATTCCAATTTTTTCTCTAATTTTTATTAATTTTTAATTTCTAACATAATTTTCAACAATGCTTTTCTTAATAATGAAAAAATTGAAACAAATTTGATTGATTTATTCTTTTTTTTCCTTGCTTAAATCAATACTAACATTATGAGGTAAAGAAGAGTGTTTTTGGAGATTTATTCCAAAATAAAAATTCCGCTTATGCTTTTATTTAGATGAATTGTTTTTAAAAATAATGCAACGGCTGATGCAATCATGTTAGACGAAGAAGAAAAGATCGAAGAATTCGTCCTTAAGCAATGTCACAGTCAGATATTTCGGTTTTAAAGTCAAGAATTTCGGTAATTTTTTAAAAAGTCATTTATACCAAAAGATTCATCGTGAATACAGCATATCATTTTTAAAAACTTATGTTAATCGGTTTTGGAATTGCAAAGCAAGATAATTCAATCCAAATTATTATTATTGCTATTGCATTTAGATGAAAAAAGTGAGACATATGTTAGTTTTAGGTCTCTGTTATTCGAATGAGACCCATTCTTTTGCAGCCATAATCACCAGTTTTATCATCTGTTCAAATTTCTTCGGTAAATTGCTTATAAACTATACTTCAGAAAAAATTCTCTCATTAAAATGGTGTAAAGCTGTGAATTAAAACGAAGCAAGTCATGGTATTTACTTCGAAATTTTGAATCCTGATCAGATAACGAGGATGTTACCTCAGTGGTTTTTCTTCTCTTCAAACCTTATGTCAAGGGAAGCGAAAATTTACAGGACAACGGGCCATTCTATTAAAATAACTCTTTATTTATTACGAAAAAATACATTTTGCACTATATAGTGGTGGATGTTTTAGTTATACGCAGAATTTAAATGAAAGTGACATCAGTGAGACTTCTTTTATTGCAGATTAGACGACAAATAATTTATATTAGGGTTGTAAGAAGTTACTTTTAACATGATGCATGCTGAATTGGTGTCATCCACTGAACGGTTTCTAAACGAGTCTTTAATGTTAATCATCTCCGAAAATAATGACTCGCAGAAATAGATGAAAATATGCTTATAATAGCATGAGTCATATTCTTCAAATATTAAATGTTTGAACCGAATTCACGAAACTAAAATTTCATTTGTAAGGCATGCCAATTTTGGCAACCCTACTCACAATTTATGGCAACCCTAACTGGTCTAACGGAGAGTGGGGGAGGAAAGAAATAATGAAGAGAGAGAGGCCTCAAATGGGAGAAAAGAATGTCTCTCTGTTAGAGAGTCTATATTTCTTTTGGTAATTTTTTGATTTTACTTATGCTGCTTCCCGTATCGACATGTAAATAAAAATTTGGGACTAAATTTGGAAGTGATCATTGTCTCTACCACTCACATTAGAGATATTCCACGCAAAGAAGAAGTTTTTACATAATTACTGGTCCTTTTATTTATGTTGCTTGTTAACTTTTCTGCTTCAGTCAATTACAATTTTTTACTTGTTTTAATACATTTTTGAATCCGTATTGATTTAGACTTGAAATCAATCAGTAGCATTTCAAATTCCTCAATTTACAACTAATCGAATCGGAATAAATTCAGCTTATCAAATAAAGTCACATACAAGCCGTAAAATGAAAACCATTTTGATCGACAGCATGCTCAAATTATTCTGTCGTGTGTCATTGATGGCACGCGTGCCGCTGATTCACCCTCCCAGCCTTATGCCATATCGGCAAGTGGTACTTTGACTCTCTATTTCAGATTTAGTGTTCTTCAAACTCTCATACATTCCAATTCTTTGACAGAAATGATTTGGTAATTTTGCAGTTCAGAATACGGGTAAGTTTGAAATGCTGAACAATTAGGTAATTAGCTGTCCATTTTTAAAGCCTTTCCTGAATTTTTTTTGTTATTATTATGCAAACGATGCATTGTACTTAATTAATTAATTGAAATAATCTTACTGAAATATTTTTCCAAGAGTGATTTTATGTTAATTTGCATTAAGAAAACATATTTTTCAGTTTCTGACCAGTCTTAGTTATACTGTGATTTCTCGAAACTGGTTACAAGTAGTTGAAGCTCATCAAGTTACATCGCTCACCATTTTCTTCGATAGAAACAAGTTTTGTGTTTATGTCTAGGAATGTGTAGTGTTGTTACCACCTTCTTGAATGACTTGTGCAAATTTGTTTATGGAGGCAGTTTTCTAAGGAAGCTATCAGCAAGATTAATCTAGAAGTTCTGGAAAAATAGAGGAAGCAGTTTAAGGTGAACTTCTGAAGCACACTGCTTTATTAGAAAGTCTTTAACTTGTTTTAGTGGCATAAATATAAAAAATATGCATTTTAATATATATATTTTTGACACTTACATTTTATTTGTTGAAAAGGTGCTGCAATAAATCCTAATAATTTAATGGAAAGAAAAGGAACATGTTAAACATTCCTTTTGATGATTTTGAATTTGATCAGAAGTATTCAGTAATTATATTTTTTAGACACCAAATGTTTCTTGCACTTTATAACTAACTACAAGACATCCATTCCATTTGGAGCTTTTAACTTGCTTTATATAAGTTAAAGACTTCAAATGGGGGAAAAAATATGCAAAAGTCTAAAAAAGCCAAGATAACTTGAAAAATATTAACTTGTTTTCTTCTTTTTATGCTTGAAATATTGATGCGCTTACACATCGCATTTGCAAATACTACTTCTTTAAAAGCAAATACCTCATTATTCATTGTTTCGCTTGTTACGTGAAAACGAAACATCAAGGCTAAATATATTTTGCGGCGCTCATATTATGATAAAAAGTCTCTTATCTCATTGTGAGTTGTCTTTTTTCTTCATTGAACTTCTTGCGTTCTTGTTCATTCTGCCTTAAAGATTGTAAGAGAAATTTTACACCTTTTTTCTTGTCATTTGAGAGGTAAACAGCATGGTAAGCCAGTATTTGTTCTTTCACTCATAAACATCATTCGAATGCTCGAATAAAAGAAGCTAATACTAAAGCTCCGATGAATGAGGAGGTAAATATTGTGCTAATTTAGAAACAGATTTTCTACAAAACGAACAGGCTGTGGTGACTTGGTGGTAAGGAATCAGCTTCAGAACCTGAGGGTTTGAGGTTTGAGACTCCATTGCACCAAAGAACCGACGTGTCTCTTGCACGTTAAATCCGTCAGAGCAAACGTCCACCAGCTGATGTGGTGTGGAGAAGGGGTACCAATTCAGGTGACGTCCTCGTCATCTGCCCGCGGTTCAAAATAACGAGGTGCTTCCCAAAATAGTCCTAGTGCTTCTTTAAAACGGGAAGTTGATATAATTAAACTAAGCTGGACTTTCAAAATGAATATTAGGACGATTTGTTAACTAGATATTAAACATCGTTGTTGCGTTCAATACTATTTTTTCTTTGGATTTAATTCGAATTTTCATAAGGTAGATATTGAAGCATTTGCGCTTCCGTTCGTTTTTATAAATGGATTATTTTTGTAAATTATCTGACTTAAAATCAGATTGTCTAAGATTTATGACATTTCGCATGCATTTTTTTAAAAAAAATGTGACATTTTCTTATTTTGTTAAAAATATTTATTTTTGAATTACTTTTACCTATAATTTGTGGAATGGTTTTAATTTTTTTAAATTTTAATATTAGCTTCTTACACATGAAAATTCTTCACAAACTATGAATAAAAGCGAAGGAAAGCGTAAAAAATAATTCTAATGAAAGATTTATTATGTCACGTAGTAAACCGACTTAGCTTATTTAAGTTACTTTTCTAATCGAATTGATTAGTTTAAATAGCTTATATATTTATTAAAAGATAATGAAAGGTTCCACTACAGGCTTTCTGAATTTTAAATATTTATATCTACTTAGCTTTAAGGTATAAACTAATAGATATTTAAAAAAAAAATTAATTTTAACAATCCAGTTTTTTTATTATTAATATATGTTTAAAATTATTTCATTGAGAATAAACCATAATACACTAATTTTTAATTAATTTAGTTATATTTAAGGAGCTAATTAACATATTTTTTGAAACATGATGTCTTAAATTTTAATTTGTACAGACACGCCATTTTAGTTGGAAATAATGTCTAATTTTAGTCTTCGCGCTTTCTGCCTCAATCAAGTTAAAAGTATATGTAGTTTCTTTTTTTAACTTTTTCATCATCTATAGATAAAAAAAAGCTGGAATTTTTCTGTAATTTTAACTTTTAAAGATTTGTTTAAATTTATTTCTGTAAATATAACTAAATATAACTTTGATGGATGCACAAAACATCCACTGTTTTGGTATATTACTTATTTTGGTATATAAATAATTGTATATGGCTCATTTCTTGTTGAGTTATGATTGTTTGACTGAAGCAACATAGTGAAAAAATACCATTCTTCATAAAATGATTTTTAAAAAAACGAAACTAAAGTTTCTAGGGAAAGTATCTCAAGAAAAATCCTTATAACTCGAGAAATATTCCGACTATTGACAACATCTTGGTATCATTTGAAAGCTAAAGGATCAGAAAACACTTTGATGAAAAATATTTGATATTTTGAACATTATTATATATATTTTATTATAACACTTATTTTGTTATTATATATATAATAAAGAATTTTTATAAAAAATATAAAATAAATTTTCATATTTAATAAATATATAATGCGTATATTTAGATATTATATATGTTTTGAATTTCCAATACTTTTGGAGTTTTAAGTATGTGCGTACACCTTAATGGATGAATTAACCGAATTAATAAATATAATTAAAAATAATTACTCCCACATCGGGATTTTCGAAAAAGTGATATGAATAACAAATATATATAAAAAAAACACCTAGATTTTATGTCTTCTGTTGCACCTTCCCATTGAAACTAAACTTTCGGATGTTGGGGAAAAGCTCAGATGAAACTTACCTTTCGCACCTGATAGGTGGAGCAGCCTCGTGACGTCACTGGCGAGGGAAGTTCGGCTTTTACCTGTTAAGTCACGGCGGAGAAATGAAGAAGCAGTAAGAGCTGAGAGCTAACAGTAGTGTGATAGACTGGAATCTTGCTTTGTATACAAACAATGGCAGACGACAAACTCGGGGATACTGAATTGTACTGGGAAGATGCAGTGGTTATCGCTCTTTATTTTATAATGGTGCTTGCTGTTGGGGTGTGGGTAAGTTTAAATGCCATTTTGATAGTTCTATTTTAATTGGCACAGATGGAAAAATCTTCGTCATATTTTTTAAAATAACATTTTTGATGATAAAGTTGTTAATGGTATTTATTCATGCACAAAAAGAAGAAAATCGTTGTTGCTCTTAGCCGCGGATAAAATTTTATTTTACTCTTTTAATTCAATTTATAGATAACTTAATTAATATAAGATGTACTTTTTAAAATCATACAGTTAAACCTCTTCTTTTTAATTTTATAAATGAAAGAGGTTTAATTATTTTTTTCTGTTGCCAGTTGTGTTTTTGATTGGTTTAATATGACATTTCAATTTACACGCGTATAAAGATGAGGGTGCTTTTTTTTTGCCAGTATTGAAAAACAAGTAATATATAATTAAAAAAAATTCAATTCCTATTTTACATTTCTTAATTTTCTTACATTATTTATGATCGGATTTCGCATCCGTAATCCCTCATTATTTGGTGACAGATTTGGCGACCAAATATAATTTATTGAAAAAATTTAATTAAGTAATTAATATTTGAAAAAAACTGTATTAACATCAAGTGTCATCCACTACAATTTAAAAAAATGCACGAAAAAAAATGAATTATAAAAAAATAATGAAACAAGAAATAAGAAAACACCCAGCGATAATTTGAATACTAAATGCGAAAAACACACAAGCAGTTCTTCGATACTTTTATGGATTATACGAAGCGTGAAAATCAATTCAAATAATTTACAAGCAACTTTTATTTTGTAAAAACAAATCTAGATGTTGAGTATTATATTAAAAAACCTCATTATTTCCATTTAATTAAAATTAAACAATGAAATGTTATTCCGTAAAGCGCCTTTTATTCAAAATTTTAATTATACGTATGGAGGTTTCAGTGCATCACCATGTGAAAAGAATTAAATTGATGGAATATTAAAGATAATAAAGGCAATTTTTTATTTACAAAAGAGGATAGAATTTTATTTCTTCAGGAGCATTTCACTAAACATCCTTTTATATTTGCTAACTACAATCAGATGACTCCAAGAGAATACTTTTATTATTTTTTAAAAACAAATCTAGATGCTGTGTATTTAATTAGAAAAAATCTCACTATTTCCATTAAATTAACATTAAATAATGAAATACTATTTCATAAATCATCTTTTATTCAAAATTGCAATTTTACGTGTTAAGAATTCAGTGCATCGCCATGTGAAAACAATTAAATTTATGGAATATTAACGAACCTAAAAGTAATTTTTTATTTACATTGAAGGATGGAATTTCATTTCTTCATTTATATTTCCCTAAATATTTTTTTTAAATCTTTGCTAACTACAATCAGATTTTGTTTCCTTACAACTCATAGAAAAATTACGAAGTTATGTAAAAGGTTATTATTTTTCTCCACATTGATCCATTTAAAACTTCTTTCAATTTTATTATTTGAAGTCGGAAAGAAAAAAGAATTGAATTTATTGACAGTAAAAGAAATCGCTGCACCAGCAACGATGAAGAAATCTAAGGGAAAAAAATTCTTCATAAATGTTTATTCAGCCGAAATTCTATCTTTGAAACAAGAATGGCCATGATGTAATGCCATAGATTTTTTTAGTGTAAACAGACAATAAGCTATTGTATAATGTTTAATATCAAAAGGGAAACTGTGCAGTATAACAAGTATTTAAAACGAAAAAATGTTTAAATATTTAGTATATTTTGTTTATTTGCAAGCATGGTTGACTCTAGCAATGACATTTCTGTTAATCAGAGGAATTTATCATTATTAAAATTTTTGTAGTTTTATTTTCTTTCATTGTGTTTTTTTCTGAGAGTTGGTTTTTGTTGTTGGTTCTGATTGGCTAATCTCTCCCTTCTAAAAACTAATCACCAAAAGGACAATCATATCTCTTTTCTATTTTGACTAATATTCTTATGACGATATTTATTTGATATTGATTTCAAACATTAGAAAATATTACAAATGTTTTTATAATAAAAATTGTATATCATCCTAAGCTCAAGTTTTCTTATTTTTATGTGAATTATTAAAACTAATTTTTTATCTGAAATTTCATATCAAATTAAGTTTTTAAGATTAACAAAGATACCAGAAAAAGAAGTAATAATATTTATTAGATAGATAAAGACCTTCCCATGAAAACCGAAGAATGCATGATGTCATAGACTTATTGGACACGTTACAAAATTATGCAAAAAAAAAGAAAGAAAGAATTTGGAAGAATGGCATTGGAATAATACTCCTTTTTACTAACATGATTTTCAGGTTTTAATTCACTGCTTTTTATTTCACAAAGTCCGATAAATGTCGCTATGATGGGTTTCATGGTGATTTAAGTAGAAAATTTCATTTCAAAGTCATATAATGGAATCAAATGCCTTGTAATATGTACAGGATTTAAAATAGCGTATTACAATTGCAATTTAATCTATAACTCCCAAGCACTTGTAAATACATAAAATTCTGTATCGCTTGTAATACAATGCACAATTAAAGGATCCCACTTCATTAAGTTCAGTAGGGTCTAATATAATTATTTAATGAATCTTTTCTAGATCTTATAATTTTTATTTTACGTAATTTTCTGATTTGTGAAAAATATTCTCCGTCACTCTATATTAAAATTGCCTTTTTCATTTCGCCCATATCGTATCTACTTTTTACATATACTTTAATTTAGCTAATTTTTTCGGTGTATTTATTAAAGAAATGTACATAATCTATTTTTTTTTAAACCAGCGGGTGACCGAGCTCCGCTCGGAGAAAACAGGTATCGAAGCTAACTCGAAAATTTAAATTTTCAATTGTGATTTATCAAAACAATACATGCCATAAGAAAATTTGTGAACCATAACCATTGGTGAAAAGATAACCGGTTAAAGTGCACCATTGTAAACTATTCTAAACAAAGTTAGAGTTTGGAAAGGGAACTATTCTATACAAAGGTAAAGTAAAGGTAAAGATTGAAGTGTGCTGAAGTTCAATATTTTTGACAAATTTATTTAGAAAAACCAAACAAATATACATACATAAAAAACATATTATAAACCTATAAAAGCATAAACATAAAACTTTATTAGTTCTCCATATTGGCTATAGATGGCAGCACGTTACCGCTTGAAAATTTAAGTAGCCACTATGGCGAACTAATAAAATTTGAAAATATCCTATCTGTAACTACGAACTGCTCGACCATAGCGCTTCAAAACCGGCGCCAATCGATTCCTCGTGGCCAAAAACCCCAGACCGGAGTTTATTAATTCTGGGACGATTTTCGACTTGGCAACCATTTCTCGTATTATAGTATTAGATATATGATTTTCACCAAATTTTCTTTGTTTCAAAGAATGAAAACATTTTGTTGGTTCGACTTTTGAAAATATTTGTAATACTAAAATTTAAAGTAACTTTTTTCAAACAACTCGCAAAATTTCACCATGTATTTTATTATTCAATAAGTATTTTTATTTCAAAAACAAATCTTGAAATTCAAGCTGATGCTTATTACTGTGGGAATAAATTTAATTTTAGTGATTCTTATCGCATTAAAAATGTATTTGTTATAAAAATATTACAATTCAAAGAAATTCCTTTTACTTCAAAAACTTCTTTCACATTCTATGAAATTTTCATTGACGAGTTATATCAAGCATATTCAAACAAAAAAATTTCAGGGTTTTTAAAGCAATTTAGATAATAGCTGTTTTAAAATAAATTAAATTGCCTTCTATCAGTCTGACTTCAGGTCGAAAATGTTATTATGAAAATAAACGATGAACTTTAAAAATATCATTAACTCAATAAAAGAAATAAAGCCCTTCTCTTTTGAAGTAGAAGAAAATGAGTAAACTTTACTGGAAAATTCTTAAAGAGTATATTAGTGTGTTTTAGTTGGATAATGCATTTTACCAAAAATTGATTTTAATGTTTAGTGCGAAATATTGCAAGGTGGTAATGTTTATTAATTGATTCGTAATGTCCTCTTCTGTATCTTATAGGTACTGATTTTTAAAACATGAAATACACAGAAAAAAATACCAGATTAAAACCATCCCCATTTTAATAAAAATTAAAGTGTTAATTTTGATTTTAAATTTATATCCTCTTACAAGATTTTTTAATAGAAATATTGGCAAAAGCAAGAGAAATATCTGATAAAGCAATAAAAGGATTTCGAAGAGCGATAAGAATAATCATTATAGATAATACTTTAAAACGAGTTAGGGATTCTTTTTAAATCAAGAAAAATTGTACTAAAATGATGGAATTATTCCGAGTTTCGAAATGTGTTAAACGGAGTAAACGCAATGTGTAAAACGCTGTATATTACTGTGCAGTTTTTGCACAGTAATATAAAAATGTAACTGCTTACCTAATTTGGTAGCCTAGATTCAACTGCCTGCCTTATATAACATTTCATTCTGAGCATTTTGTTTCTTTTGTAATAAAATTTACAGAAAGCATACTTGCTTTAAAGTATTGTATAATTAAAACAGGGTTTATCTGCTCTTGACGCCATAATCACATAAATTGTTTTCCAAGACTAAAATTAAAAATCAAATCATCATAAGAAGGAATAATAATCAAACATTATAAATAACATTTAAAAATAACGATTTTCATGTGTTATGATTTTCAGTGATCTTCTTGCATTTTTTTCGGAAACCATGAAAACATTGACCCCAAAGCTCAATTCATAATTGTTTTATGAAACAGTTACTTTGCATCATTTTATTATCATTTGAGACCATGATGTAGTTTTCGTTAGGAGGTTTGGAATAACTGAAGACAATAAACAATTGAAGCTCGAAATATCGTAGGCAATGAACAAAACATAAATAGCAATATTTATAAACGAGCTTTTACCAGTATTTCATTATTATTACGATGCATTTTTGACTGCAGATGCGTTTTTAAAAGGTTGGCCTGATTTTACCAGTAGTGCTATGTTGTTATGTTTAACAGTGGTTGCAGTTGACAGCAGTTGCATTTTTAAAAAAATTGGTATATAACTATGGCATCATATATGTTATTTTCATGGAATGTAATTTTTTTATCTGAAGAAATTAAAAAATTTAATTTTTATAATATGGTAAAAAATGTCACTCTCTTTTAATAAAAGTTTTAATAAAAATATTTTATTTTACCCCCAGTGGGGAAATATATCTTCACACATTCTTAAGTGGGAAACTTTGAAGGATTTGACTTCTGTTCTAAGATTAATTAATTATAAAGCTGTTTTATGATCTCAGAAATTAAAAAAAATAGCAGTTTGAGTTCACAAAAATATTGTTTTTTAAAAAAAACTCATTATAAATTAATATGTTTAAGAATTTATTGGTAAATAGTTTATCATTTGGAAATAACACACACACACACATATATATATATATATACACACACAGAGAGAGAGATACCGATAGAGAAGTTACGTGATTCTTTCAAACCGGTTTAAACTGTTTAAGGATTTAAATCCATTAAGACAAAGCATGCCTTACAAAACAATGTTAAAAAATTATGATAACTGGAAATCTGCGATCATAGCTTTAATTTTTGTCGTTATTTCTTTAATTTACTTCCATTTGGTAAAAAAAATCTGAACTACTTCTACTAAGCTGTTTTATGATCTCGGGAATTAGAAATAGCAGTTTGTACCTACAAAAATATTGTTTTCATAAAACAATGCTACCAAGGTTGAAAATTTTCATATATATATATATATATATATATATATATATATATAGAGAGATAAAAGGAGAGTGTGAGAGAGAGAGAATAGGAAAGTTTCATGATTGTTTTAAACCAATTTAAATAAATTAAGACAAATAATGATTTAAAAACAATAAGATTTTCACCTAAAAACTTGAAATTTGCAATTGTTGATTTCATTCTCTTTCTTTTTTTTATTTGTTAATTTTTTTGTAGATTAGCGAATACTCTATCGCTGGTTTTACCTTCGGTATAGTTCAAATTTGATTTCCTGCAGTTTAGTTTCAGGTGTTACATCGAAAGAGCTTTTAGATGACTTTGCAAGATGCTAAAAATGAAATTATTACTATGCCCTTATTTAAAAATGTTCCTGAGAGAATGTAGGTGAGAGCATCTCGGGCCACTTAATTTGCATATTCCGAAGTAGAGTGTCGACCTGGCCCCCTCGAGATGGCCAGAGTCCGCCTGCCATCTCCTTTTCGAGGGCAGTAGAGCGCGTTCACTTCGAAGGCCGGCATCCGCGAAGAGATGATTCGCCAGATAAGACCGGATTCAGATCCAACAATCTTACCGTCTGGGGAATAAAGATTCGACCCTGAAAATTGTCAAAAAAAGTAACATACAATATATCAATTAGATGTCAGAAAAATGGGAAGCATCAAACTTTCCCTATTCGTTTATGCTTTTATTGCAATGTTTTTACTTTTTTTTTTATCACTGAAACGTCATATTCTCGTTTATTCCCACTCTAAACACTTTATATTGAAAAATCAAATTTTATGCAAAAATATTAAAACTTTTTTGATTTTTTTTTCCTTTTTCGTTATAACTGAAACGTCATATTCAAACTCTAAACACTTCACTTTGAAATAGTCATCAAAACATTTATACAAAAATATTAATAATTTCTTGCATTCTTTTTCCTTTTTTGTTATCACTGAAACTTCATGTTCCCATTTATTCCCACTCTAAACACTTGACTTAGAAACTATTATCAAAACGTTTATGCAAAAATATTAATAATTTTCGGCAACAATTTTTTATTCTTTTTGTTATCTCTGAAATGTCATATTTCCGTTTATTTCCACTCTAAACACTTTACTTTGAAATAGTTATCAAAACATTTGTTCAAAATATATTTAAAAAAATTGCATTTTTTTTCCTTTTTTTATTTATTACTGAAACTTTATATTCCTATTTATTCTCACTCTAAGCAATTTACTTTGAAATAGTTATCAAAACGTTTATGTAAAAATGTTAATTATTTTTTGCAATTTTTTTCGCTTTTTTGTTATTATTGAAACGTCATACTCCCATTTATTCCCACTTTAAACACTTTACTTTGAAATAGTAATCAAAACGTTTATGCAAAAATATTTAAAAGTTTTTGCAGTTTTTTTTCCTTTAGTGCTATCACAGAAACGTTATGTTCCCATTTATTCCCACTCTAAACACTTTACTTAAAAATTTTTATCAAAACGTTTATGCAAAAATATGAGCAAGCCTTTTTTCAGCAAAAAACAAGCTCGTTAATATAACGAAAACATTAGTTTTGTTTTACACTTTTTGTTCTTCAAAGTTATTTTGTTTTAATATTTTTGAAAATAAAGCAATGAATCGTATTTCTTCCAAAATCCACCTTCAAGCTATTCATTTTCTACAGAAAGGACAGTCACCTTGGATGGTACAGTGTTAGTCTTATTGTTGTACTAATGAATTTGCTCTAGACATTATCATAATTAATCTGGAATCCATCTCTCATCAGAACTAGCCAATTGCATGATGGTAAAATAACGAAGGTTATGTGGAAAAGGTTTTGAAAAAATAAACATAGACCTTCTTAGCCATAAATCATCTTCTTCCTTTTTATTTTGTGGAATTCTTAATTATATGTATATAAATAAATTGATGTAGCCAATACTTTAAAATAAACAATAGCAAAACTTGGTGTTGCCACCAGTTTTTAAAATATTAATTTAAAAAAGACATTATTTACAATAATATGAAATACTACTTAACAAATTAAATATACAGGAAATAATCAAAACTTTAAAATAACAGAAATTGGTGTTGTCATCACTTTTTAAAATATTAATTTAACAAAAACATTTTTTACAGTAAAATGAAATACTACTTAACAAATTAAATATACATGAAATAATCAAAACTTTAAAATAACAGAAGTTAGTGTTGTCATCACTTTTTAAAATATTAATTTAACAAAAACATTTTTTCAGTAAAATGAAATACTACTTAACAAATTAAATATACATGAAATAGTCAAAACTTTAAAATAACAGAAGTTGGTGTTGCCACCACTTTTTAAAATATTAATTTAACAAACACATTTTTTACAATAAAATACTATACTATTTAACAAATTAAATATACATGAAATAAAACTTTGAAGGAACATCAAAATAATAAGTAATAATAATAAAGGGACAAAAACCGTTCTACAGTGGAGAGCCGCCACAGTATTTCTAGAAAATCTTCAGTTGCTGAGAACTTGAACTGATTTAATATTATTGTTTTAGTGACCATTCTTTATATAAATGTAATTACGAAAATTAATTGAAATTTTTTAGAAAATAACTTATCATTAAATGGATGCATTTTTATATAGTTTCAGAGAAGAAATTTTAAATATTTCAAACTCGAAAAACAGATTAAATTCTTCTATAAACTGATATGACATGAAAACAAATTTATCTTTCAATTCAAAAAAAGTAATTAAGCCCTTTTATTTATTGCGGTCTAGAATACAGTTATCAAAGGAAGAAAGACGTGGATTACAGTATTGACATTGCTCTTAATTAAAAATTTTCAAAATTAAATGAAGCCTTATCAATAAAGTATTCCTTTCAGTCGTTATAACTTATATAGAATTTGTTTCTTAAAGCGGATTACAAATGTACCAGTTTCCTCTGAAAGTCTCACTAGATTGAAACTTAACGCCATGTATTTGGCAGTCTGATTTCTATCTCGAGTGAGAATTAGGTTCTTTACTCAATAGAACACACTTTTATTAATGTTACCAATGTTATGAATGTTTCCTATTAATTTTCTCAATAATTTGATTATAAAACGAAGATTTACCTGTATGTTTTCTATATATTTTCTTTTATTCAGAGGAAACACACAAGAAACGAAATACAATAACTGAAAATATATATAGAATATTAATTTGTAGGAGGAGCGTTCAAAGACAACGCGTTGGTTAAAAGATCTGTAAAATGACTTTTTGTGTAATAATACATTAAAGTGAAAGAAATCGAGTATTTTGGTAATGAAAATGACTTTTCCATAGAACATTAGATCAAAATCTGATACCAATTTCCATTTAAATGCTAGCTGAAAGCATATTTAAATTATTATCGTTTCAGACAGATAGATGGACATTTTTCACAAATATGAATTTTGAGCTGAGAATGGGGTTCCAAAATGTGGAGGTTCTCCAAAATATCGACTTCCCATTTTTGTACCTTATTATACTTTCAATATACTATTTATAAAAGTAAATAAAAATGAAACACAATATATTACAAATGTTTTAACCTGTATTTTTGTTCACAGTCTTCATGGCGGAGCAAAAGAAATAGCGTTAGCGGATACTTTTTAGCTAGCCGGAGCATGCATTGGATACCAGTAAGTCATATTTATTATTTTTTTATTATAAATTGCAACATCAATATTTCAACGTTTTAAATATTTGTTTTCTCTTGAATTTTTTTCAATAGCTGCGTACATAGTGTTTTTTTACATTTGATAAATATCTTTTCCCACAGATGTATTTAATCTAAGATGTAACACAGATCTGTAATTTTAACATTACCAACTCATGCTAGATTTCTTCCTTGAATCTTACATCCGTTTTCGCTTATATTTACTATAAATAAAGATAAAGATGAATATGTGTCTGCGTATATATGCGTGTAGATGTTCTACAAGCTAATACTACTTTTTTAACATGCAAATGAAGTTTCTATTTTAAATTCAATATTTAAAAATTATTGTAAACACATTTGAAATAGTTTATTTTATAGGAAAGTACATCTAAATTTTAACCTGCAAAAGTATAATACGCGTGAATGGATTTAATTGGATTGTATGAACATGTTGCCATCACCTTGACAAAAGTTCAGACTACAAACATCAATTTAGCTTTTATTGCAAATTAAATCCAGAAAAGCGTAACTTCCATATGTATCTGTAACAAAGGAAATAAATATGGAAAATGATATTTTTTTGAAAAAATATTGCAAGTTTTAAAGTGATCTTTTAATATATATATATTATTAATTAAAAAATTCAATCTATTTAAAATAAACATGGTTATATACAGAGTTCAATTGTGCCATAAAACACAAATAAATTTAAACTTTATGTGAATATAGAATACTCTAATTGACTCGCAACATCTAATATCCAAACTGGCATACGTATCAAACTAGAGAAATTACTTAAATGAAATATAGAATATTATTTTATTCTATATTTCATTATTTCAATTATATTTTGAATCGATAAATATTCTAATGTATTACTAATTTTATATTTTCATAGACATTTGGTTCCAAAGTACGTACTTAGTAAAATACCCCTAAGACAGTAACATTTTAAGTACAAAGGAAAGCTCACTTTATAGAAACTAAATCTGAATTATTTATGATAATTTGAATATTATCGTCTTATAATATCGTGCGATTTTAAATCACTCCAATGACTGACTAAAAGAAGATATTTCAATTAATATTCAGAATTTTCACGGTATTAATTAAACCAAAATTATGAAAATATAGTAGTGATAAAAAAATAATATTAAAAAAATTTATATTTTTATTTTGAGATAAATCCAAAACATTATTATGCTGCTGAGTTTTACTCAGTATGCGATTTTGAGTTACGTTGAAGTATGACGATGTGAGTCGAACGTCATCAGTTTGTTATGGCTTAAAAGTTTGGATATTGTAGTTCAATTGTTATTTCAAGCATCTAACTGTCATTTTAAAGTAAAATATTCGATCGAATTTATTATTTTGTAACTTTGAAACGATATTAAAGTAAATCTTCATAATGTATAAATTGTGATTTGGTGAAATTTTCGCTATTACAGTACGAAATATTTAACTAGAAAGTTTATACTGTTTCTCAAAATGATTACATTGTATTTATGTTAATTAAATATTTACATATGAAAATTATTAATAATGATTAAGATGTTCTTAAGCTTTATTTTTTTAACTGCAAACTTAATTTTAAATTCAAAAAGGGTTTTCTTCATTTGTGATTTTCAATGTTATTATACCAAATTGCTTAATGATTATATTATCTTTATGTTCATTAAATCTTTACTTATGAATATTCAATAATAATGATTAAGCTGTCCTTTAGCTTTATTTTTTAAACTGCAAACTCAATATTACCTTACGTATAATAAGTAAGCAAATGTTGGAAAGCAACTTCTAGAGGCACGTTATCTTGCAACACATCATTAATAGGAATCTCAAGTGTTAATAATTATCCAGAAATTCAGTCTCTCGGATTCAGAAAATTCCAGAATTTTAATTAGAATATAATATTTCTTAAGCGAGAGATCAGTTTATCTGTGTTCAAAATCTCGATATTAATTAGCAAAAGCTACTGAGAAAGTTTCCTCTTTCTGAAGCTTTCGCGAATATATAATTAATGTCTAAAAAATCGAATTACGCTTAGCAAAACTTTTTTTTAATGTAAAATTGCGGAATTTTTTTTCAGGAGAAATATTTATATACGAATCTCCCACTGATTACGTATGAGTATTTTCCAATCTTACATACATTTGTCATTTTTGAATTTATTATTTAAATAAAGAAAAAAATCATGATTTTACTGTTTACCATGTTATCCGATTACAGTATTCATATTAGAGTATTCATTTTACTGTTTATCTATCATAATTTTTTTAAACTTACACTCAGTGTTATCATGAGGAAATCGGGTTCAAAATGACGCTATATGACATTGTCATGAGAACAGATAGATAAATGTTCAAATAATTTGTTATAATTAAAAAAAAAATAATTTTTTAAAGACAAATAGTTAGGGTTGAGCAAATAGTTAGGGCTTCCTGTCTATTCAAAGTGATATGTTGTGCGATGGAATTTGGTACTCAGAATCTTCATTAAACAAATTAAAGTTACAAATATGAAGAACTGACCTTGAATGATTGAACAATACATGGAAAGACTTTCAATCGTTCCTTGCGTGCTACTCTGAAATTCACGAAAAAAATTTTGACTGGTTATTTAAAACACAACACCAGTCAATAAATCCCATTTTTCTCATTGCGAATTCATCTTATAAAAGAGAAATAAAGAAATTTCATACAATCTAAGTATTAAAAAAAAAGCAATACATAAAAACAGTTCTTAAACCACCGAAATCTTGATGATTTTAAATAAAGGCCTTTAAATGATGATGGAATTGAAAAAAAATACAGATAGAAATCTTTTCGTAAGATTTTAAAATATTAAAAAAAAGACCAATGAATTATTATGATTATCCTTGAAATCAATAATTTGCTGGAAATATTTGTCCTTCATCAAATGGGGTTGTTTTGTCCCCTCGAAACTATGTTAAGCTAGGTTATAAGCTAGATTATACTTATAAGCTAGAATATTATTATATCTGAAATCATTATTATTGAGTCTGACATGACATCAAGGACAATGTTTCATTTCTAGGTCGGAGCTTCTCTGTTTGCTAGCAACATTGGAAGCGGTCATTTCATAGGTCTTACTGGATCTGGAGCCAGTTCGGGAATCGGAATTGCTGGTTTCGAACTCAATGTACGTATTTCTTGCATTTTTTTGTATGCATTTTAATTTTCGGATGTTATTTGTTCAGTACAGTTTAGTTTATTGAATACTAGCCGCCTTTGGCGACCAGCTGGTTCGCCATGAGTAATACGTTCTAAATTTTTAAATTCAGTCGCATATTCATTAGCCTTGAAGTAATTCCGGGCATTGATTGGCCTGAAATTAAAAATGTTTTTTTCCGTGATGCTGCCAAAAAGAAAGCGAAAAAGGAAAAAAAAATATTGAATAAATGATTTAGATGTTGCAAAGGATTATAGAAACCTTGGCTTTGCATTTATTTTTTTAGAAACTATCACATTTTATAATGGAAAAAAATTATTGAATTAATGATACAGATATTGCAAACGATTATAGAAATATGCCATTAAGTCGGGATTTCAATGCATATCCTGTCAAAATTCAAACAGGTTTACCATAAAGAAAGAAAGATTTGTTAAATAAATGATTTAGATATTGCAAACGATTATAGAAACCTTTGCGTTGCATTTATTTTTTTAGAAAATATCACATTTTATATTTCTTTTATTTTATCCAGTCACGTGCAAAAAGTATCATTTCTGTAGACTTGATTTACGATGGTAGTATTTTTTTATTATTTGAACTGCAGTCATTATTTTCTTTTATTTTATCCAGTCACGTGCTCAAAAAAAACATGGTCAAAATATTTCTTTAAAAATTCGTTAAAAATAGAGGTTTAAGTTATACATTATAATACTTATATCATAAGAAAACTAATTTTTTTGTCTTTAAATGGATGTAAAAATCATGTTTATGCGATAATATTTTCGGAAGTTATAGTGGGAAAACGTCGAAATTTAGCTTAAATTTTAATTAATTCAAATTCTAATTAAAAATTCGAAAAAAGGGCTCCAAGGTATACATGTACCAAATTTGGTAGCTGTGGGTCCAACGGTCTGGCCTGTAGAGCGCCAACACACACACACACACACACACACACACACACACACACACACACACACACACACACACACACACACACACACATTGAGCTTTATTATAAGTATAGATATAGATTAGCCAGGACAAATTCAATTTATCAAATGTAGTCCCATGCAAGCCCTTTTGTTGTCCGTAAAATGCAAACTGTTTTGATCCGTGGCATGACACAAAAATTAATCACGTGCCATCGATGGCATGCGTGCCACTGGTTCGTCATCCCTGAACTAAGAAATTAACCCGGAAGTATTATAAAACAAAAAAAAGAGAAAAACTGTTACATTTTTTAAAAAAATGAAAGACAACTTAAAAAAGCTCTCTAATATAAAAACTAGAGTAAAAAAACCATATTAAAAGAAATAAAAAGAATACGGAAGGTACAAAATAAAATTATGAAAGAAGTGAATAGATACTAATTTTATAAATGTGAAAGTTTGGTTTTTTGAATGGATGGATGGATGTTTGTTACTTAATCATGCTAGAACGGCTGAATGGAAATGGATGAAATTTAGCACATAGATTATTATCAGGAATGGAACATAAACTACTTTTTATTCTGGTTCATTTTTAGTCATTAAAAACTAACTTTCCCCCAAAAAAGCTGAGCCCAAATCCCGCCAAAAAGGAGTAAGGCACCAGTTTGTTTTTTCCAACAGAAATGAGGTTCGACTTAGAAGAATTTTGACCGATTATTTCAAACGATTCTATTTATTTTTTTAGTGTTTCATGCATTTAAAATCAAATGTAGTTCATGAATCGATCATCCGAATTCATTCTGAAGTGATTTTAAATGAAAAGAAAACCGAATGAAGGAAATAAAAAATTTCTAATCTGCATTGCGTTACACCAACTGGCGTAGGAAAGTCAGACATGTGCGTTACGCCAACTGGAGTTTAACGTTCACGAGTGATTGTTAAGAACTTTGTTTTCATTTCAATTAAAAGTTTAAAAATGATATGTATGATACTGTTGTAGCTGTCTCCATCTCGATCCATAAATAAAAGGGATTTGGCAGGACTTGATTTGCTGTTTTGTTTCATTTCGAGTATACAATGTAAATAAATTGTTTTAACGTTAGTTGAGTGTTTTTGTTATTAAGTTGTATTTATGCTATATATTTTTTGTATGTGCTAATACTTTTAAATGTATCGTTTTTAGATTAGGGTTAATTTTTTTTATAGTTTTTCGTACATATGCATCAAAATTTCCACGGGAACAAAGTCGCGGGTAATAGCTAGTGAATAATAAATGATGGGAGCACCTAAACCTCTAAACATATGTGCAAAATAAATTCAATAACAAAGGTACAAATCTTTGAAAGCAAAAAGAAAGCTACACACGCTATCACAACTCCGAGGTAAAACTATTAAAGATATTAATAGTTTCTATTCGTATACTAGGGAAAAACAGTGAAAGTAAGTCAAAAAACAATATAATTTCACTTTGATATTAATGCACATTTCTTGATACTGCACAGATATTATAATCTGAAAGCCTTTGTAAACAATTCACAGAAGAAAACAGTAGCAGAAATATTTAACCGAAAAAAAGAACTTTCTATTCATATTTTTTTATCCCACATTTGACAGATTACTCCTAAACCTTTCTAGTGACAGAATTCCGGCATTCTTTTCTTTATCTTGAATTTTGTTTGCAAACAATTAAAACTAATGTGAAACTGCATTTAATCTAACTTTCAGATAAGATAAATCTCGTTTTACAACTTTTAGCTCCGAAGAATCAGACATTTAAAATAAAATTACAGAGAGTGATAAAAATTATCTGATAAAAGTATTTTCACTTTCATGATGTATTTTTCAGTAATTTTTTGGAAGATAAAAGAATTAACATTAGATTTCTATTAAATTTTATTTCTAAAAATGCCTGTTTTAGTTTAACATTTAACATTTAACACCACACCACACCTCCGTTTCTAGAGTTCATGGGGCCTCTTTCCGGTTTGGTATAGATGTAGGTGGACTTTATTAACAAAAAAAACGTACACAACAATGAATTTGAAAGGCCTGTTTTAGTTTATAGAGACGGGCAAGAAAGATATTTTAAGTTATTTGATATTTAAACACGTGAGTTACAAATTTGATGTTAATTCTTATATACTTGGCCAACCATATCAGTTAGTCCGAAAGTTACGATTTATAAGAAGAGAAAAATGTGGCCCTTTATGACTGTCAAAGCTATCTTGGAGGACTCAAATAGCAATTTAAATAGAAGCGTGATCAGATCTAATATATAATTATTCACTTTCTGGGGAAATTGGGTCATATTTGTGGTACTAAGGGATAAATATTTTACAAACAAATAATTTTACTTCAATTTTGTTTAATGCATGATACATATATTTCAAGCAATAATATGCATAGTTCACAGTAATTATCATAATCAATGATCAAAAACTGACTCTGCGATATGCTTGTAGGCATACAGAAAAATATAAATGATTGGATCACCGCTACAGCATCAATGGTGGGTAATTTGGTTAAAGCCACTAGCGGCCACGACACAACCCTTCTCTTGGGAAGTAGTTCCCCTCATTAATGAGAACCAAACACCGTCAGCTTCTCATTCTCAATTTTGAGCTTTCCCTTCACCAGAGATTATCATAATAGCTGGTCACAGGAAGGCATGAGGAAAACTACTGCAGTAGAAACTAAGGCGACAACTATGGTTGGATCCTAAGGGCCAACACTGGCCATGATACAAGCGATGCTTCAAACGATTTCGATCAATGTCGACTCTTATGATGAACCTTTGCTCAGCATCAGTTTGAAATGTGATTTTTGAGTTTTTTAGTCATTAAAATGTATTCTTTGAGCATTCTTTGTCATGCATAATCTTCTCTTTCTGACAGGCTATGTTTGCAGTCCTGATACTTGGCTGGTTTTTTGTTCCAGTATATATGGCATCTGGAGTAAGTAATTGTATTTTTGTAATGATAAAATACAAACAGTGCACAAATCTGTTACTAAAAAAAGTATTTTACAGGTTTACACCATGCCAGAATATCTTAGAAAAAGGTTTGGTGGTCAAAGAATTCGGATCTATCTATCGGTTCTGGCTTTGTTGCTGTACATCTTCACAAAAATCTCAGTGAGAATTTATTTTCTTTATATAAATTTTAACTTATCAGAAGCTTAAAGAAATCTAATTTTATTCCACCCCCCCATGTTTCCAAATATCTAGGAAATAAATCTTAAACTCTAATCTTTATAGTTATCAGTTATATTTTTAGTACAAAAACTTCCTTTATTGTCTATGGATGTTCTAACCATGGGATTTGTTACCTTTTTCTCAATAATTATTTTCTCAGTTATTATTATTATAAAAAATTCAGGTTCTTATACACATTTATAACGAGGTTCAATGAGAATCAAAGAGAATTGAATACCAAAGAAAATACAAATGTCTTGTCTGAATATATTCCAGAATATTAAGACATCCTGAATAAACTGAAGGATTTGAAATGAAGTTTTTTTTTGTAATAGTATTTCAAATTTCAGTATTTTTTCTTCCTTTTTCTAATTGCCTTTCCGTTCATTATTTGTGAAAATCGGACATTTTGAATGAACTCGGACAGAACGTCAGAGATTTCTGTCTTGTAATTTACTAAAAATAATACACAGATTAATAATTCTTCAAAATTATTTTTATGATATTTTTCAGTAAATATTAAGTGATAACATTAAACAAATTCTTTAATCAACGTTGTTCAGTATTACAATAATAAATTTATTATATTCGTTCCAAAATGTCTTGAAATAATTCTGTTTTTTTTAAATATCATTTTAGGCTGACCTGTATGCTGGAGCAATCTTCATTAATCAATCCATTAAGTTGAATTTGTATGGTTCTGTATTGACTCTTCTTGCAGTTGCTGCTTTGTTCACCATAGCAGGTATTTTATTTGATAAATTTATCAAAAATATTTAAATAATTACTAAATTTAATACTTTACACCAGGGATTATATTCGCTTTAGTATTTTGAATTTTTTTTTTTCACAGGTGGTCTCAGTGCTGTCATATGGACAGATTTTGTGCAAACAATTTTAATGCTTTTAGGGGCCATGGTGTTAGCGGTTAAAAGTAAGTTTCTTTTTTAAACATTTAACATTTTATTTAAACATTTATTTTAAGTTTTAAACATTTATATTTCGTTTCAAAAATTTTATTTTGAGAAACGAATTTCAGTTTCAGATTCTGAGGATAACATTACGCCTTTTTGATTAAATTAAAATGAACTAGTGAATGTGTTCTGTATATATATGAAAAAAAGTAATGATATTACAGTATTGAACTACATGCGATTGAATGTTAAGATATAATATATGGAGCTCTTTTATGACATTTTTCAGGTGATTTTGTGGTCTCATGATATGACTATTACTCGGGAGAATAAATATTGTTGCAGAAGTTTTATGTAGAATGTATTCTGTTGATTCTATTCGTTAAATTTTTGTACTTAAATTGATAGTTAAGTCTTAACTGGGGAGGGGAAATTTTAGGAATTGACTGGGGAGGTGCGGAGTACGAGATAAGGTTTTCTTTACATTTAAATTAATTTTTCTAATGAATGCCTCAGAATGAAAATTAGTCAATATATTCTGAAGATAATTTTTTGATATATAAATATGTTTTATAAATTCTTCAAAATATGTTACGGTTAAAGAAAGTGAATGCTTTGGAACATAGATTTTGTACTCAAATTACATGTTACAACAAAAAGTATTTTGGAAAAAACATATTACTTTATACTTTTTTAATCATATTTATTTTTCCCAGTATATATAGGTATATAAAAAACAATTAACTTAAAAATTCAACAATTATATATTTAAAAAAATTGACATTGGGTAAAATTGGACCTTTTTTTAACGGCTTGCATGACTTTTATAGCACAGTCTTCGAGAGCATTTTTAATCGACAGGTTAAGAACTGTTATAAAAATTAACTTATAAACTCTGTATATATTTCACTTGGTATATCAAGATATATTTTATAATCTTTTTTCAAGATATATTATCATTAGAAAAAATAATGTTTGAACATTCATATCAGAATCAGTCGAATGCGTACTTTCATAGAAAAAATCTTCTGTACAGTTATCCTTATCCCTAAAATCACTTTCTGCTTCAATTAAAAGTGTCTGGAGCACTGCATTATAATAGGATCAGTACAGTGGATGATATTTCGAGATCTAAGTTTTAGCTTCATCTACTAAGCCTCGTTTATCACTGGGATACTATAAGGGAAGTGCGGTCTTAGAGACCACGCAAAAAGAAACAATTGAATTATTTTTACAGACATCCACTGAAAACGATTGTAAAAATGCACATGTATTGAAGGTCACAAAACAGGAAGCTACAGGATCAATCCCTTCAATTGACGTAAGGACAGAAGTGGGAAAAAATCCATCGTTAGCGGTGTCACAGATCGCATGGCCCCAGTTAAGGGTTAATATCTTATTCAAATGCTCATCATTTGGGTATATTTTCTAATCGAATTTAGTGTTATTACAAACGCCAAAAATAAAAGTGATCAAGAGCTGTATATTATAATCATGAAATACGTAATTATGCCTTGAAAAGTTTTCTATAATGCCTAAGGACAAGTCGGACATGCGGAAACAAGAACATACTGCTAACAGAATAGCGCTGGAGTTTATGAGAAGCATATGACATTATGATTCCAAATAGAATAATTCAGAAGTAAAATCCTAAGGAAATTCGCTATGAGTTCCTACCTGACTAACATTTTTTAGGGTATCATATATTTCCAATAAATTTCTGAATAAACTAAAGATTGTTATATTGTTTAAGAAAGAGTTTTAAGAATATTTCATATTTTTGGTTCAGATATATATATATATATATATACAGAACAGGTTTAGTGGAAAACAAGTTTGTAAAAGCACAGTAACTCAGTGGATACTAACAGTTGACAGCAATTCAATCGCTTAAAGTAAGAGCCCCAGTTTCTAAAGGCTTATTGATTTTACTGCTTTCTACATGCCATTACCATATCTCTTATATGGCGCAAAATGTATAAGTTATTAATCCTGGTACTGCTAATTAATCCTGCTACTGCAGTTTTGTATTCATTTATGTTATAAATGTTATTTTTTGAGTTCTTCTGTTTTACTTTATTTACTGACTAGTCGTATTTTAATAGAGTACATTTTTGTATTTTCAAATCTATGTTTTATAGTAAATATGATTTCTATATGCCTGAATTATCATTGAAACTCGTAAAAGTCATTTCAGGACCCTTCTTTATGTGCAATTGATCTTTGAATTGCAGATGGTGTATGTAAGAGTTTTCTAATCATTTTGAAAAATTGTTTTAATCTTCTATCCATTGTATCCCCTCGTGAGAGAGAGATAGAATCATCGCAAATGAAGGAAAATGAGAATATGTTATACAACTGGGGGAAGAAAAGATTGAGAAATTTAATCTTCTAGTGATTTTAAATATGATAAAGTTTTTTCCTTGTATTTTAGAAAACTCGTTCTTAAGGTGTACGTATTCACTTGAAACTTTGAAAATTGTTCAAAATATCGAATACTTTTTATTGTTTCGAAATGCTCCCTAATCCTTTAGTTTTCAAAGAATACCAAAATGCTGTCAATATTCGCAATATTTCACGAATTATAAGGATTTTTCTTGAGATATTTTCACTAAAAAATCTAGTTTCGGTTTTTTTAAACTCATTTTATGAAGAATGATATTTTCCCACTGTGTAGCTTCATTCAAACAATCATAACTCAACAAAAAATGAACCGTATACAATTAATTATACATCAGAATAATCTGAAGGAAACAGTAGATGTTTTGTGTCTCAATAAAAGATATGTTTATAGATATAAATTTTTGATGGCTATTTAAAAGTTAAAATGACAAAAAAATCTTGCTTTTTCTATTCATCGTTGACGAAAAAATTGTTAAAAATAAGTTATACATTTTTATAACGTGATTAAGGCAGAAAACATAAAGACTAATATTGGGCATCATTTCCAACCAGAATTGCGTGTCTGTACAAATCAGAATTTGAGGCATCGAGTTAAAAAAATATGCCAACTATCTCATTAAATGTTAATGAATTATAATTAATAGTGTTGTTTCTTACTGAAATGAGTTTAAGCATATAATAATGACCTACTGTAGGAAAGTTGGATTTTTAAAGTTAAAAAAAACTTTTAGTTTCTATTAATATTGTTAATTAAATAATTTTTATTCATTCACTCAAACTCAAATGCATCTTTTAAAGCTTGAAGTGAAAGACACTTGATTTTGAATGCATTTTTTTAAATATTAAATTATTAATTGATTATTCCAGTAATTTATATTTGGTCGCCAAATGTAGACCAACCTTCACGCCAAGCTCTGAGATGACTGTCGCGACACCCGATAATAGATAATATATTATATATAAGTAATACAATAAAATAACTAGGAATTAAATTAAAAAATTTGTCTATAAATTTATTTAACTAAAAAAAGCTTTTAGTGTGTGCATACACTTTATTATCTCATTATTAGAAATCTCACTATCAATAAACTATTAGTATTAGAAATCTCATTTATCTGTCACGTAAAATTAAAAAAGAATTGGTATTGCTGTCTTCTTCAACAGGCATCTCCAAGGTCGGAGGATACTCCAAACTGGTGAAGGATTTTGGCGACATTCCCATCAACGACAGCTTCGTTGGCTACAACGACATGAACCAATCCTGCAGCGCCGTCCCAGACAATTACATGAGCCTTCTGCGCTCTCCGGCTGATACAGAGCTACCAATAACAGGAATGACCTTCGGATTAACCATCAGCGCCATCTGGTACTGGTGCTCAGACCAGGTAAGAGGATTCATTGCTTCGGATTTACACAGGGATCTTATTTCATAAGCCACCGCAAATCCATGAAGTCGGGATATTTGTGTCACTGTGCAATTCCTATGCTGTAGCTTTCTTGCCAGTTTGACGGATAGTCATTGATTTGGAGTGTCAGACACGTTTAGGCAATTCCTACTCTAGTAAAACACAAATATCGTACAATATTGTTTAATACCGTGGAATATTGTTTAATATCATATAATGTCGCACAATATTCTACAATAAAGTGCAACAGACTGTGCAACCTGGGTATCAGAGAGCAAGCGAGTTGTGAATTAAAATATAGGCAATTAATTGACGAAAGGATTAAATATCATCCCAATTCTTTGATTTGTTTTTTATTGGTCCGTTAAATTTCATTCTTTATATTTCCTAAAAGCAACATAATAAAATGATTTTTTAAATAAAATTTCTAATTTTTCTTACATTCGATTTTTAAAAAAAATCAATTATTTAATTTTGATTAAAAAAGGTTTAATGTTGCTCAGACAGGAAAATATCGAGGAGAGTGCCATGTTTTTGATAGAAATTAAGACTGTTTATTCAAGTAAAATCACGGGCCGTGATGGTCTGGTGGTAAGTCTCGGTTTCGGAACCGGAGGGTTTCAGATTCGAGACTCGATTCCACCGAATATAAGACGTGTAAGCTGATCTGCTGCACATGAAATCCGTCGGGGCCAAACGTACCCTCGCTGGTATGGTGTGGAAATTTGGAGACCGGAAAGCCAGTTCAGGTGTTTTCCTTGTCGTCTGACCGCGGTTTAAAATGACGAGATTCGTCCCAAAATAGCCCTACAAAAATAGCAATAAGTATAGCTAAAAAACAATAACAATTTGGAATAAACTTGTGCCGAACACTTTCTTCCTTCATTCGTTTTATTTTGCAGGTTATTGTTCAAAGAGTTCTCTCTGCCAAAGACCTCTCGCATGCCAAGGGTGGATGTGTGTTGGCGGGATATCTCAAAATTCTGCCTCTTTTCTTGCTCGTTCTGCCTGGGATGGCGTCTAGAATACTATTTCCCAGTAAGTATGCGAAGCCCTTAAGGTGTACGCATAGCTTTTGAAATATCTATCGTCTGCTAATGTAGTTTTATTTTGGAGTCGGCTTTCACAGTATAGCTTTTGAACTATCTATCGTCGGCTAATGTAGTTTTTCCCTTGGAAATTACAGTGTTAATGCCTAACTCGCGCAACGTTTCTTAAAAATAAACGAAACAAGCTAAAATATTGTTTGTTTAATCGATAAAGATTATTAGTTCAGGGATAGTTTCAACACATTAAAATAGGGTTATAATGCAAAAGTTTGTCACATTTTATGATTTATAGTTAACTAAAGTTACTACTTGATTTCCAAATTATATATTCTCTGAATTCTTATGAATTGTCTTAATTAATTTAAGTCATTATCCACTTTAAACCGATTAGAAATAATCAGAAGACTATCAGATTACGCACGCGTCGATATTTTGAAAACGCCTTTGGGTACTAGATTGTTTATTCATATTATTGGCTTTTTAAAGAATCTATAATTAATCTAATCTTACAATTTTTAAAGTATCTATTTAATAAAAGTATAGAATGTTGCTATAATTTTATATGCGGATTCAAGTGATTTTGTAGGGGGTTTATCTATCAAATATATCTCAAACGTAAAATTTTACTGAATCAATTATTATTCTGAGCTTGAAATTTTCATGAGTGCAAGCATGAGTTGTAAAATATTCGAATAAAACAATTGTAGAATTTAAGAATTAAGAAATTATCACTGCAATATGTAAAAAGTACTATAAATTTTTTTAAAACATTTCAATTCCTTCTTAAGTCGAACAAGTCAATTCCTTCTTCAACAACCGAAAATTTTATTTTAATTACTTTTATTAAATAAATATCAAAAAAATTTTAACTATAAAAAAATTATTGATTTTCGGAAGAATTAATTTTGCATTTTACAGATTGGGATATGCTTATTGATTGCAATTTGCATTACAAGCTGCTAAAACTCCATTTAAAGCATTAAAAAATAATTAAATATAAGTAATGGATTAATATGGGAAAAATTGTATTAACATCAAGTGTCATCCCCTACAAGTTTACAGAAACATATTTGATTTTGAATGGTTTAATATTTTATTAACAATTAAAAAATTGAACATTATATATACATTATGTATACATTATAAATACATTATGTATACATTATATATACATTATGTATACGTTATATATACATTATGTATACATTATATATACATTATGTATATATAAATATATATATATATATATAGCGTGAACTGAAAAAAGGAAGAATCAAGAGCTAGTCATTTTCAAGAAAAGCACCACTTTTCGTCGCTGGAAATTTAAATCCTATTGAGATGCTTTTTTTCTTTCCCCAGATGAAGTCGCCTGTTCCAATCCTGAAGCATGTGAGGCCATTTGTGGAAGCAGACTGGGCTGCACGAACATTGCTTATCCCAAGCTTGTCTTAACCCTTATGCCAGCAGGTGAATATGACATTATTTCTACAGCAAATATATTTTTTAAAATGTAAAGCATTGAATGTACAACGTATGGAAAGCTGCCGTTTAATATGGGTCATGATATCTAACAAACGTGACAAATACCTGTGAATCTTTTTTAGGTGCTCGTGGCCTCATGATCTCTGTCATGCTGGCAGCCCTGATGAGTTCTCTGACGTCCATTTTCAACAGCAGCTCCACCATCTTCACCATGGACATCTGGAGGAGAATCAGGAAAGAGGCAACAGAAACGGAGCTTCTCATAGTGGGAAAGTAAGTTGTACGGATGCTGGGATTACAATCACTCGATAGGAATAAAATGTCACTTATTTGTAGGATTCGATCAACCCTTTATTTGCCGAATTATGTTGCCATCCATTTTCCAACTTCATTTTTGCACCAATAGTTAAGTTTCCTTTGCAGAATAATCCCAGGGAACGCAAGAAAAAATGTAATTAACAGAAAAGTCTTAATTAATTTAATTATCAATGAAATATTTTTCAATTCCTACTTTTAGATTATTATTAACTTCATGTTATTTGGGTCACATTCACCGTGTTCTTTAGAATGCAATCAGCAAAAATAGTCATATAGTAAAGATGTAAGCTAGATTTAAATGGTATTTGTAAGTACCATCAGTAAATAAAGGGTTAAGCCAGAAAGATATTCGCATTCACCTAAAAATATATTCTTGAAAGCATGCAACTTAATGCAAAAAAACTTTTTAAAGACAGAGAAGTCAATAATTCCAGAAGAGAAACAAATAAAATCAAAAGATAAAACAGAAAAGTGAAAATAATTCCAATTTAGTACTGCAATGACTTTTCATGTTTAGAGCTTTCTGAATTAAAACTACATCTATCTATAAGCTCTGAAACTGAAAAACATAATGAGCTACATGGAAGAAATTTGATATACAGTTTTATCATATCATATCCTAATAGTAATAATAACAAGATAGAGAAGTCCAAAATTCAAGAAGGGAAGCAAATAAAATCAAAAGAAAAGACAGAAAAGTGAAAGAAAAATTCCAATTTAATACTGTAATGATTTTTCATATTTAGAGCTTTCTGGATTAAAACTGCATCTGCCCGTTGGTTTATCTATAAGCTCGAAAACTGAAAAACATAATGAGCAATTTGGAAGAAATTTGATATATAGTTTTATCATATAATACCATAATAATAATAATAATTCTGTTTTTGCCATTTTAAGCATATTGAAACAATTGCGTTTTTTCAGGATTTTTGTGCTCCTTCTTGTGGGTATCAGCATCGTATGGATCCCGATTATCCAAGAGGCCCAGAACAGTCAGTTATTCCACTACATACAGAGCGTTACTTCCTTTCTTGCTCCACCAGTGTGCGCAGTCTACATCTTAGCGATCGTTTTTAAACGAGTCAACGAACAGGTAAGATGGGATACCTGCATTTGGAAAATGCCTTGTCCGGAATTCCAAACTCGAATACACAGTGAATAATAAACATTAAAACTCTCCTTTGAATTTCCCTACAAAAATTTTAATGCAAGTCATTGCTCAAAATTTTGATGGAAACTTGAAGAAATACTCCCCCCCCTTCTCTAAATACTTTGGAGCATACCTTCTATAAAAATGTTGGTTCTCATAACTTCTTAACTGGCATAAAAGTAGAATAATTACACAAATATTATACTTTGCAGTGAATTTAGCATTTTTACTGAATCTACAATAAATGTATTATACTAGTGTTTTGTTCCTATCGTATCGAACCATTTTATATATTAAACCCTTTGCCTGCCACCAGGCATATATATACGCTTCACTAAACCGATGCGTTGACTGCCGCAGGCGTATATGTACGCCTTTCCGAAGTTGACTTTGCGCCTGCGTGAAAACCGGTGGCACTGGGGAGCGAATCTCGTAAGCTTTCCTCTGCAGGTAACGAGTTAATGTATAAAATATATTTAAATGACAAAAGTCATGTTATAGCCGTTTGCAAATACACAGATAGCAGTAATATTACTTGCCAAAGTCATAAATGGGTAATGCTTTGGCAAGAATTTCATCTGTATTTAAGTGACTGAAATGAAAAGCTTTTTGATGTAATAATAGTTGTACGACTTTAGTTAGCAAAGTTCTTTGAACACGGAATGTCAATTGGAGCTTGACGCATGAGACAATACATTTTGGAAATCGTTTTGGAATACAACATTTCAAGATCCTCAGTATAAAAATTGTACCAAGAATAACTAATATAACAGCACGACGCAAACCATGGCTTCGGAAGATAAGTCAAAATTTCATTTGGTAGATTTCAATTGTGACTTAGATCCCAAGAAGCCATGGACCAGAATTGTCAACATGGCAGTGTGCAAGCTGGTGGTGGCTCAATAATGTTGTTGACTGTTTTCACATGAAACAGACCAAGTCCCCTAGTCAAAACGAAACGATAATTTACTGGTAAAAGCTCTGCTCAGCTATTTGGAGATCACCTGTATGGATTTTCAGTACTGATCAATAATGGGATTCTTATGGAAGATAATGGCCTTATCAATCACAGCATTCCACGATTCATTGGTTTGAAGAATACTCTGAACAATTCAAGCAAATTATCACCAAACTCTACATCGTCCATTCCATTGAAAATTTATGGAACATAAGATAAGAAAAGTCATTTCATGCATAAAATACTGTATCGCCAACATTTTTGCAATTATGTGTGTCTATAGTGGCAACAATAGTTCTCGATATTTCATTAGTCTATTACTCATCGAGTTGCCGCACTTCGCCGGACAAAAGAAGGTTAAACACGTTATTAAGGAGGACTTTTGCTATTTCAGTGAATTTTATAATTCATTGCTCTGAAATGTTACGAAAATCATTGTTTTCCTCAAATTCAATTCTAGAATATGCTCCATATCGAGTACTTATTATTACAAGAGCATAACAAAAGTGCTACAAAATCATTTTAAGAGTTGTAAGATTTAAAACTTATAAATTTGGAAAGATTGATACTATTTCTAAATCAGGTAAATCTCCTTTATTTATTCTGATATCCGAAAAACTGTATCCGAATTTTGAATAAAGGTAATTAAATTTCAATGCGATTACCTTTGTAAATTTAGGTCAAAAATAAATAAATAAACTGTAAAAATATTTTTCAGTGAGATTTGAAACTCTTAATGATTGTTTTGTAAAATTGTTTTCAAAAATGTAAAAATAAATTCGTGATATTTAAAAAAAAATTTAGCTAACGTTAGTTTGCGCTATTTTTGTGCTAATTTAACCTTCATCGAATAAAATTGATTTGGTTGGATTCGAATTTGAAAGCGATCGACTTCCTTTATCGACTTTACACACGGCACTGAAACTTTCAAGGTCGAAAAGCATCCAGATTTGCTTAGGAAAAAAATGCTTGTTGTTCAAATAGATATTGCATGAGGCAAAACCATCAACAGGATATAAGCATGATAAAGTGTTGCATTTGTGGATGATGGATTATTAAAGACAATTTTGAAACAAGGTTGAAATTATTTAACATAATTTCTCTATTAACATACAAGAAAAAAAATTAGCGAGACACAAAAAAATTTCAATTTTTTATTCTTTGTTTGACAGTTAAAATTATAGAGATTTCAAAAATTAGAATAAATAAAATCAAGATAAATTGGACTTAAATATATTTTGTGAATCTGAATAATTGTTAAGACGTTTTACATAACAAATGTCGCATCATTTAAAACTATGACTTGCTATTTGTTAACTGTAATGATCAGAGCTGATTGAAAAAATATACGGCTCTTTATACGAAATTATTGTGGTGTAACCTCTTCAAATATATAATGGTACACATGATTAGCCCTTAATAATATGTAAGTGTGCAAATATTTCTCATCAATGAGATGCATATATAAAATGTAGTAGAAAATGAAAAACAACACATAAGTTAAAAATATTAAGTGGCACATGTTTTTTGTGCCACATAAAAGTAGTAGCTCAAAGAATAAAGAAAAGATGCCTCTGATATTCAATTCCGATGTGCTATGTTAGATTTTCCGTCGCTTTTTTTCCCTTTTGTGTCCCAGACGGCAGCCAAACAACAAACACGAATTTTTAAATTTATGACCAAGTATTGTGCTGCCTACATCGTCGGTGCCTTGTGCCGCTGTACTTAAGCAGAACTGACCCTGATAATGGCACATTTTAAAATGATATGATTGGTTTGCATTTAAAAAACCCCTTCATACAATTCTTTATCCAGTTTTTCTGGTAATAAAGAATTCTTCTTCTTTTGAAAATGTCTGGAAATTTTTTTCATAAAAAATGGATTTTAGTTTCCTTGATTGTCACTCAAAAATTAGAAATCCATTATTTACTGTCACCTGATTAATGGCCGTAAATTTAGTCTAAAAAATATCAAAAAGTTTTTGTATGTTGTTGTTATTTCTAATGACACTTATATTTGACTGACTGAAACTTATTGATATCACACTTAATTGACACTTATAATTATCGCACATTGACCAAAGAGCCGTTGCTGCTTAATCCGAATTATTTGTGTCTCTTGTTTTCTTCAGCAAAGCCATATAGGGCCAAGAATACGAGTTAGCTTGATTCGGCTTCTAATTTATTAACTAATCGAATTTGATGATTCGCTGGTTCGTCGGAAATATTGGTTATATTAATTTTAGTTAATTTGTTTACATGAAACCATGTCCCTGATTTAATCAAGTATTAAAGCTGTATTATTTTAATAATCTTTTAAAAGTTCATTCGCATAAGAACTTTTCTGATGGAGATGGAGATGTGTTGTATAGGTTGCGACTTATAGCACTTTACAAGCCCGTTGACAGTGATCTGTCCGCGATTTAAGACGAATGAAAGTCTCTTGTTTTTTGGATTGCGCCATCTAGGGCCAAGAGTACGAGTTCGCTACTCATGCGTTACAACCCTTTTTAAGGAGCGGATTTCATTCATACATCTCATCCACTCATCCCTAGATCGTAATTTAGACTACCGTTCACCTCTGATCCAGTACCCGTAGTGGAATTACTCTCGACATGGAGGACTTTGTGACCACGACAGATTTATATGTGAGCCAGCTACTACCACACACGGGGAGTTTTCGGCTTGCGGAATAGAACTCAGAACCCAAGGGATGCCAATCCAATGCTGTAGCCTTCAGACTACCCCGGTCTCAATGTTTGTATAATAATGTGGTGAGGAAGAACTACGAAATTATATAAAAAATACAATGGCATGTGTCGTTATCATGTTGATTTCAGGAAGCGATAATGGGCTTAGAATTTTTTTTTCACATGAAAGTATTTATTGAATTACCGGAAACTGTTCTTCAAAACGATTCATGAGTGTTTTAGAAAGGTGAAAAGGATATTGTTTACATCGCTTCCGAATCATGATTTTTATAATTGAAATTGAATATTGATAGCAATTTTGACAAATTCTACAACGAAACAAAAAGAGAATAATTCTCTTGATTCCACCAATCAGCAGGAAAAAGAGCTTACAAATTTTGTCGTATAATTTCAACGATTTCAATTCAGCTCTTTTTTTTCGCCCATGAAGTGAAGACAAGTTCGTTGCATTTGATCACAACATCAAGACAAAAATATACTCCAACTATATATACCTATCAAATATACACTTGAACTCTTCCAAGAATGTGCTATAGTTAGTGACTACGATCTGAGAAATTAGAATGAGCAATGTGCGTTTTCTTAGAGAAGTTTCGTTTAGTTATCTTAATATCCCGTTTTAAAGCAACATTAAGGAAACTTTGGGACGGACCTTGTCATTTTGATCCACATTCAGATGGCGAAGACGGCACTTGAGCTGTCAGCCCCTCTCTCCACATAGCACCAGCTGAAGGAAATTTGGACAGACGAACTATAACAGACCCTCTAACATGACTATTATTTGTTGGAATCGGGTCTCGAACCTGAAACCCTACTGCTCACAAGCCTAGTTTTCCTAGACAAGAACTATGTGCAGAGAAGATCACTCATCAACAATGTTGGGTAAAAAAATTACACATGCCATTTTTTTTTACAAAAAATGTCTTCAGTTTTTGTTTTACAGAGAAACTTATATTCGAGACTTCCTAGACAAAATATTTAAATTATTACGTGCTCTTTATTATACTTTTAGTATATGCTCAGGAATTCTAAATAATTCAGTATGCTATTATCAAAACTGAAATAATTTTTTTTTTCTAAAAAAAAAACAAAAAAAAACGTTGAAATTTTGAGAATAGGAGTCATAACTAAGTAATTTTTTTAAAAATCTAAAATCGAAAGACGAAGATGAACATTAAAATAAGGGAAATTTCAAAATAATAGGAAAATAATTCTAATTATATATATATATATATATATATATATATATGTGTGTGTGTGTGTGTGTGTGTGTGTGTGTGTGTGTGTGTGTGTGT
>JAPMOQ010054910.1:377465-411649 GCA_026543055.1 Argiope trifasciata
GTGTGTGTGTGTGTGTGTGTGTGTGTGTGTGTGTGTGTGTGTGTGTGTCAGATTCGAAGACGGTGAAGAGACTTTTGATGCGTTAAAGTATTTTTATTTCATCATGGAGAAGTAGGCATATTTATTTACAAGCTAAGAGCGACGTGAACAAACACAACACAGAACGACAGACAGAATAATGAGAGGAAGCTCTTGAACATTTTCCCCTGGTCTTATATACCATATTTTGATAAGGAAAATCTTGTTTACAGTGCTTATAGACTATCAAGTTTCTCATGAGGATTTCTGCGCGTGTGAATTTCAAAGCAGGAAAAACACAAGGATCTTTTTAAAAAAATCCATTTGTTCAGGTCAGAAACTTTTATCAATCACTCAGAGCATTTAAAGCACTGGCTAAGCATTTTTATAAAGTATTTCTTGAATTAATTAAGTAGATAACGTGGAATCATATCAGGAAATGAGAGAATATTTTTAGAATCAAGTTCATAAGTGCTAAATTAAGATACAATTTTAGAAATTAATTTGGGTTTAAAGTAAGTATAAGTTAAAATATCTTTATATAGATATAATTGCAAATGAATTTCATGACACTGTTCCATTCAGGGTGCTTTCTGGGGCCTGATGGTGGGCCTCATTGTCGGCATGATCCGATTCATCTGGGAGTTCTCCTACACAGTTCCCAGCTGCGCATCGCAGTTGCCGGATCCACGACCGGCCATCATATCCAAAGTCCACTATCTGCACTTCGGAATTATTTTGTTCCTCATCTCTTGTATTGTGACCGTCGCTGTATCGTACGCCACACAACCTATTGCAAAAATACATGTAAGTATTTGTTTGTTTGTTTTACCCAAAACAATGTAATCAGAAAGTTTATAAGAACTTTGAAAACACATTGAATCAAAGAAATTAATGCAATGTGAAATTTAATGTACTAGTGATTTTGAATCGAAATATTATTCGAATAGTTGCCAATAGTGTGACGAAATTTTTTTTATTGAAAAGGAACTTTGAAAGAAGTTTAATGAATGACTTTTTCAAAGCGAAGAAAAAACACAATGTAATACAGCAACTTATAAATTGAGATAAATATGTTTTGCTTCTTTATCAATCTTAAAAAGAAGTTATCTTTGGCCTTTTAAAACTAATAAAATCTTTCGTTTTCTTTTCGTAAAACATTTCATGTATATTCAGAGATAGAAAAAAAAATTAATCATAAATCTAACGTATAAGGTGGCCAATGCAGTTTCTCATAATGATGTAACAACTTAAGATTGAAATATCAAAACCGTTAGCTTTTAACTAATAAACAAGTTTATTGAAGGGAAGTAGCGACTTGCAACTTAGCAAGGTGGAGAAGTTGCCCACGATGAGTGGGTATCAGTTTTTATACATGAACAGAATATTCTAGAAACAACTAAATTAAATAATATAGAAAGGTCTAGAATGTTAAAGAACATAATTAAACAAACTAAAAATTCATACTTTGGATATAAAAGTCATGGCGGGCATTGAATCCTCAAACTCTGTGTTTGGATTGTGTGCTTTGACCATTCAACCATTGAGCTGAGGGTGAACTCTCTTTATGCGGCAATATCATTCTTCCTGTCATTCTTAATTAAACAAGATAATTATTTCAAATTCCCAACGATACTTCCAAAATTGTTTCTTCTGCGGCAGCAACGTGCCGGGTACCAGCTAGTATTCTATAAATATTTAATGTTGTTATTGCGATTTGCTTGAGATTATCTTAAGTCAGCAGTTTTGCTACTAATAGTCATTGCTGCAACGAGTTTATTATCTTAATATAAATTCTTATTACATTTATCCTATTTTTGAACACTATTATCTGGTGTATCCATTTCTTCCACATAATTCACAGCAGCAGTCTTCTTTTGCATTCGACAACTTCATCTTCCTTTGTGACCGTAAAATTCATCCCTTGATTTTTGAAATAATTTGTATCCTGAGGTTAATGAAGGCGTCATAAATGAGGAGTAATTGAATTTTTAGAGCTCGCATCACGTGTTTCCAATCAACATAAATGCATTAAAATCAAAACAGACGAATGAAACAAGGAACATCAGGAAAGAGAAAACCGCGTTTATATATATATATATATATATATATATATATATATATATATATATAAACCTAGAAAAAACAAAAACCTACCGGTGCAGTTGAATGTCAAACAAATGGAAATTTATTTCATTTCCAAATACATACGCATCAGTTTGGAATTTCAACATATTGCATTCAGATAACCAGACAGAAAATTTTTAAATATTAATACCCCAGACAAAAACTTGCACCATCACCGTTTCTTACAGAGTCATAAGTTTTCCTTTGAATTGCAACAGGTGTTTTCGATTTTTAGGAAATAACTTAAAAGGGTTTCCTCAAATAAATAGGTGGATGAGAAAATGTTATATTCTTGAGAAGGATGTTATAATTTTAAAAAAAATCATGAATTTAAGAAAACACAGTTCTTTAAAAATATTTTTATCAATGTGCAAGAAAGTATAGTTTTTAGAGGTATTTTTCAAAGTTTGTTATGTCTTTTATTATAATGAATATCACATGACAATGAAATCATATTTTTCTCGATTTCATCACAAGTTTGTTTCTCTCGTATGATACCAAAGTAAAATAATAATTCAACCAAAAAGGAATTATAAGCATGTTAATATAGTGTATTGTCATCCAGAACCAGTAAGTGAATAACTCTCGATAATCTTAAGAGTTTTCACTAATAGAAACGAGCACCAAAATGAGCTTTTGTTGGCAATCACCAAATCATTAACGGGCATTTATAAGCAGAATTCCAGGTACGTAAATAGGAATCATATTTTAAAAATTTAATAATGTATTTGTTATATTAATTAAAAATACATATAATTAGATTATATAATTTTTTTCATTAAATAAATAATGATAATCTTAAGAGTTTTCACTATTATTTTATTTAAACTATGGTATCATACGAGAGACACAAACTTGTAATGAAATCGAGAAAAATATTATATCATTGTCCCGTGATATTCATTATAATAAAAGAAACGGAATTGGAAAAATACCTTTAAAAACTCTACTTTCTAGCACATTAATAAAAATATTTCTTTCAAGAACTGTGTTTCCTTTTTTTTAAAAAATTGAAATGGAGAAAAATATTGTTTCATTTTCTCGTGATATTCGAGCCACTCTATGAAAAATAAGTGATAGTTTCGGGTACTAGAAACCCTGATGAGAAAATATTTGTAGAAATTTTCCGAAAGTCATATAGGATAAATTACTAAAATCGGTACATTTCCTAAAAGGAATTCATCTAAAGTGAGCAATGAGCAGTTTCTATAGCGACAAAGATTTTATATTCAATAGTATTTGGTTAGTGCTTAGTTATCAGACGTTTTTCAACGATATTGTCAGGCGTTCTTGAACAATATTTATTATGAAAAAGGAAACAGAAATTCAACTTTAAAAATTTTAAATGATTAATCCGGAACGTATTTACTATCTACTTCAGTAATCGAGGGCTTGTTGAAAGGACCAAATTGAAGTTATTGGCCAGTATTCGAGTTGTCAAGCTTTCGTCCCCTTTCATGTCTTCCAAAAGTGCCTGGTCATCGAAATCCGATGGTCGAATTATGATTGTATTATCTTTCAAGCTATTGTCGCAAAATTTGAAACGGGCAAACCATTCCTTGTATTGACTTTTGTTTGTTGATCTCTTACCATTAGCTCGTTGAAATCGAAAAATGACTGAGCTGCTTTCCATCGTTTTTCAAAGTGGTACAGTATAATATGACTTTTGGGAATTCTAGGCTCCAAATTCAAATTTACTGAAATGTAAGAGAAAATGCACTCTTACTTTGTCATTTCGGGGTCTTTTAAATGAGATAGAATCATGGTACTATAAGATGAATTAGAATGACATAAACATCGACAAAATTAATCCAGGAATTCTCTTTTTGTTCATCTTTTTACGAAGACTCGGGCACAAATAATTATACACAAATATTTACATATTTATCATTTTACATGCACCAATTCTAATTATAACACATTTCCATCTCCAGTTCCATCTTATGAGCGTCAGCTAGTCACAAACTCCAAACCTAAACTGAATTCAACTAACATCTGTTAAGGTGGGTTCACACGAGGCTAACTTCTACGCGCAATCATTGCCTTTACACTGTTGTTCCTGTATTGTCCTCGTATGAACAGTTGAGACAATGGCCAACGGTTATCCCAACTAGAAAACTATTTGCCATTGCCCCGTTGTAATTTGTAGTTACGTGATTTCCCGGAAGTAGGCGTGATCTTCTATTGCGCGCAATAGTTAGCCTCGTTTGAACCCACCTTTACAATGGGATTTTTTTCCTGACGCCACGTGCACGAAAGGTTTACATGATTATGGGGGCCGAAAGGGTTAGGCCAGGAATTACAACAATGACGGATATGAGTATGGTTATCTGCACACATTTTTGTAACCTAAAATAATATTTCCATTCATAAATTTATAAAATATTGAGAATTTTTGTTAAAATATAGCATGTCAAGGAAACGCCTAATAATTATACACCAACCTGATAATAAATGCAATAGTGATAAATAATGGTCGAATCTAATTTAGTCCAATCCAATGCTCAGTTTCCACGTGTTAAACTTTATTACTTTTTCAGCTTCATAGGCTCACATTTTGGAATCGCCATAGCAAAGACGTTCGCATAGAGATTACGAAAAAGAAGATTATCTCCCCCTCTGAAAACAACGCAGCAGAAATGGGGCAGGTGAATGCCGCTTTTCGAGAAGGAGATCATCAGAACGGCGATTATAAGAGCGATCTTGCCGAGAAAGAAACACATCTAGGACTCCCGGTTTATGTGTTGGATGTAGTGAATAAATTTAAGGAAGATTCAGAATTCCCTGAAAAATCTTTAAGCGAAGGTAAATAAAAAAATCTTTTATTTTTTTTTCTATATTATATAAATTTGTGGCTGTTATTGGCTTATTAAGATACCACCACAGTTCTCCCCGAAATGTGAGACCACGAAAAGACGAATGATTTATAGGGCCAAGCGTTATGGTAAGCGTGTGTTAATCGTTGTTACTGCTGTGCCAAGTGAGTCTGACGATCTTGCGTTACTGCGTTCTAGGGAATCTGAAGACTTTGGTTGCTATGTCAAATGAGTTTGACAACTTTGGGTTGCTGTGTCAAGTGAGTCTGAAGACTTTGCTTTGCTGCGTCAATTGAATCTGAAGACTTTGCGTTCTGCATCAAGTGAGTTTGACGACTTTGCACTGCTTCGCCAGATGAGTCTGACGACTTTGGTTGCTGCATCAACTGAGTCTGTGGACTTTGCACAGCAGTAGCAGCAACTCTCAATCACAAACTCAGTGATTTGGTTTTCGTTGTAAGTTTGCGTGAATTTAAATTTGGCTGCTGAAATCCCCTCTTCAGTCTTAAAAAATGCCATCAAAAGCTGTTTTGCATTGAAAATTATTTTACCTATTTTTAAAGTAAGAACTCATTAAGTACAACAACCTCTTATCAATTCCATCATTTATAAAATTTGTATTACAACTTTCATTGTGAAATTTGCATCATTCAATTTTTATTTTCACTTAGTAAGACTTGACTGCACTTAGATTTTATAATTACAAATTCAAAACCCTCTTGGGAAAACGCTTCAGTTAATAACACTTGTTGCTAAATCAAAGGGAAAAAACTATAACAGTGGTATATCTCTGTTCCAACAGCATACTTTAAAAATAATTTTACTGATGACAATGGCCAGTGGCATTATATTTGAATAATAAAATTTAGCTACGCAAAAATAGAATATTTTTGATTTCAAATGATGTTTAACTAGGAAATGTAAGAGAAAATCAAAGAAAATTCCAAAGTTGGCAAAGTTTTGAAATGAAAACCTTTTTATTTCAAGCAAAAAAAATGCTTTTATATTTTCAAAAGATTGCTTTACTATTCAATAATTCCAAACTTGATTTATATTTTAGAAAATTATCGACACATCTTTTTACTTTGAATGACTTACAAAAAAAGGAACGAATTATTAAAATACATGAGTTTCAATCGCGGCAACATGAAAGCAAAACCAGAATCAAATAATAGCTAATGAAAATAAGCGAAAAAATAAACCAAGAAGAAAAATAAGCGAAAGAAGAAACCAAGAGAGAAAAGATGAGCTTTGCATTGGCAAGATACAAAATAAAACATCTCAGCATTGCACTCACAGCAACCTAAACTTCCGTTAAGATTCTCTCCTTTGAAATTGTTTCCAAAAGATACGTTCCTTTCAGTTACATCTAAAGTCATCTTTCATTTACGATTTTTACACAGCTACTGAGTAGCGAAACATCTTTGATGTCCTTTCGGGCCGGTTTTTATGCAGCTAAAGTTGGTGTAAACTTCCCCTTATTGATTTATTTTCAGTTTTTATTATTATTATCTCCTTTTTATTATTTATTTTAGGGAACATTTTATGTCGAATAGTAATCAAAAAGTTTTAAGGAAAAAAAAACATAAGTTTCCTAGCTTAATTTTATGGTGCTGCAGTTGTGCTGTCATTCTAATAGAGAGCCGCCATTAAATACAAGTTTTTGGATTTTCTAAAAATATTTTTTTTCTAAACAGAAAATAATTACGTTTCTCCACATAAGTTTTCGAATAAGTTTTTACAAATCAGCGGTTTCGGATTAATGGTTTCGTCTTCCCTGTTTCGCAGCTGTAGTGCAAGCACCTGAATCTTAATTTATCACTTATGATTTCTTTCTGAATATCGATTATGATGTTAGAAGGCTCGTAGAGTTAAAGGATCCGAAACGGCATACTTCAAGTTATGCTCTTTTTCAAGAGTTTCTTTATTTTGTAAACACAAATAATTTTATCCTGTATCAGATAAGTTATAATCAAGCTTATTTATATCATTTTACCATTCTATAATTATTTTATGTATGTGTATATACGTGATAAAATTTTAAAACATCGCTTACTATTTAGAAATTTAATCAATGAAAGATTTTTGCCTTTCCCACGGCTAAGAAACTTTACTTATCTTACACTTCTTGGAGATAACTGCCTTACTTTTTAAGTTAACATACTTCATAAAGATTCAGAATCAAGGAAATGTCCCTATAATCCCCCCTTTCAAAAACAGGAAAATGATGATTGTAGTTCTAATTTATCTTTTCTGTTAAAGACGCATCAGTATGCTTGGAGAATTCAAAAAAGTGAAACAGATCTTTTAAAATTAATTCTGTCAAGTCAGCGGTATTTTGTAGCTTCATCGAGAGTGTTTGAAATTAAGACTTTTAGTCGATTGAGCAATTTTACAAAGCTTCTGTTGAATTAATTGGATAGAAAAAGTGGAATACCATCAGGAAATAAGAGAATATTTTAGAATGAAGTTAATATGGGCTAAATTTAGCTAAAAATTTAAAAAATAATAATTCAGTTTGAGTTAAATTTTATATTTGACTATATAAATGTACTTGATTTTGTTTTCAGGTATGGCTCAGGAACCAAACTGGAAAAAAGCTCTCTACTTCCTCTGCGGTGTTTCAAGTGATTCGAAGGACACCGAGAGTCAGCAAGAATTCACTGCTGAACAAGAAGCCAATTTGGCGGCCGAAAGTATCGTCGAGAAACCCTTTTGGCGAAGGATATGTAACGCCAATGCACTACTTCTTTTAGTTGTGTGTTCTTTTATGTGGGGTTATTATGCATAGAGCTCTTTTCGCTCTCACTCAAGTGATACCATTTTTTTCTTCTTTTGATAAAAAGAAAAAAAAATGGTATGACTTTTTTATTTTTATTCATAAGGTGAATATATTTATCATAGCAGTTAAAAATATTAAATTGTATGTGGACACATTCCAAGATAAGAAAACTCTATAACATCATTTGTAACATCAGCGTTTGCCCCTGAGGCAGTATTGACATTTAGATTTAAATTATTTCAAAAATTTCAGGTAAATATTTCGTTTACAGTATTCGTTTCCTTAAAAGACTGTAGTGGCATCTTAATAAGCCAGTAATAGCCACTAAACATAGGTGATCACTTTTTGTGTAGTGGATAAAAGAACTCGGGTTCTCTTAAAAGAACTCGGGACCTGGCTTCTGACCCAAAGGTCCCGAGTTCTTTTAAGAACCAACACTACTTCGACAAGATCTTCAAATCCAAAGAGACAGAACACGTTTTCCTTTCCTTTTTTTTAAATACAGTTTAGATTACAGCCGAAACTCTTAAAACAATTATTGCAATACAAAGTAGCTTGTCCATTGTGCAAAAGAAAATCATCCATATAATTAGATATATTAATTGTAAAATATAACTGAATTTCAATAATTTAATTTAAATTTATATCGGGTATCCTGGCCTAGGAGTCACGCGTCTTCCCTATGCTTTGGGCGTCTTCGGTTCGAGTCCTAGTTCACGCATATTTGTTCTTCAGCCTGTTTTCTAACTGTGAGGTGTGTGAAAGAACGCCCCTGTAAAAAGGGACTGTGAAAGGGAATATGAGAGTTTTATCTTCATATGAGCTAGAAGTCAGACTTCAGAACCTCGGGTGCTCAGGGGTCTTTAAACTCAGAAACTAATTCAGTTTTTCGTGTGTGTTAACTCGGACCTTGTGTTAACCGTGTTAACTCGGTCGCGGCATTATCGTCATCATCTCTTTCTGTCTATGAAATTTATTTATGTTGATACAAATATAATCCTACCTGTATCTATAGATGGAATTATCCATCCAACTTGTTCTTTTCTTACATTCGTAAAATTCTTAATTAATAATTTCAGTATACATATTATTTCATAAAATAATTTTATGCCATTTTACAATTCCAGAAATGAGCTTTTCAATTATTCAAAATTACTTTTCACGTAGTGATTTCAGTAATCTTATAAAAATTCTTCAGAATATTTGGCATCAATATCTTCTATTCCTTTTAGTTATTTGCTTCATATTCAAACACTATGAGATAATATCAAACTCATTTTTTGTAGGAGTTTTCAGTTGAAACTTGTACACGGCATCCTCATCAACAATTTAAATCTCTTAAATATTGATAACAATTAAAAAAATACAAGTTTTTTTTTAATACGTGGTATCTGTCTCTTTTGATTTGAGCTGAAGATTCTGCTTATTTGCCAAACCAAGTGTTGAAAATTGGTTATTATCTGATCTCATGGATTTTTATGTCCATGATCAGTTTTGATAATCGAATTTCAGAGATTCTGTAAATAAAGTACTGAGAAAATCTGAAATTATTTATTGAATATCCTATGCAACAAATCCATTCACCTCTAGAAGGAAAAACTCAGATTAGGGATACTTATTTTCCAGAAACTAACAATCAACTCCCGACGTTCAGTTCACGTGCTTGTGATAACTATTTATCATTGAATGAAATGGATATGCCATAAACTGAGCAGCCGTGAACAATATTAAACATCAATAGAATGATCAATCGCTAGTACAATAGGAAGTAAAATAATCTTTTAAGATCTTGAAAATTTAAAAGAGATTATGCTTTCATAAGAAACTGTGTAGCTCTAATTTGTAAATTAATCAGCAAAGTAGATTTTTCAAGGAATTCGATTTAATTTAAAGAAATAATTTCTTTAAACTAAATCAAAGTCCTTGTAAAATCTAATAATCTTATTACATTTTTTCATTAAGGAATTTAATTTTATTAATATAGCCACATATGCTACAGTATATATTTTATTTTTAACCAGTATTTAGCTTGTATATAGTATGTAAATGTATTGAATTTATTTCGTCACATCATTTCTAGTAGTTATTCACAAATGCATGTATAATTTCCATAATTTTATAATTCATATTAGGAATACTATATTTTTATTCATAAAAGCTTTTCATCGACAGCATTTCATTTATTTATAAAAACCTTGTAATAAAGCTACTTTGTGACATGTGTTTGTTTTTCGTTACTTTTTCTAAATTCCTGGGTTATTTGTTACGAAACAACAATGGAAAAGGAACAATACAATTTATTAATGCTTATATCATGTATGCCTTGGAAACAGAATTTCGGATGATGGTACAAATCGTAGAAGAAGAAAAAATGATGCTACACAGCATAAGTAAATGCAAATATAGATTATGCGCATAAGGATATGCATTTACTGCATAAGGATATTGACTTGCGACACTGACATTACGCGAGTTGATTTTCCATTGTTATAGAACATATATTTTCGTCTGAGTTCTCATATTTTTCACAGCTAAAAATGCACTATAAAAACAGCCGTTGAAATATTAAAGTCGGTTATTTAATGTATTATTATATCCATTAGAATTAACTCTTTTTACAAAAAACATTATTTCTTGATGAAAAGTTGGGAAAATATTTATTTTCCGAAATCCCTTTCCAATGAGGGGAAAAAGACTTTTTATTAAAATAGTTTGAGAAAAGAATTAGAGTAGTTCTCATATTTTTTACAGTTAAAAATGCAATATAAAAAAGCTCTTAGTTAATTTATATATTGCTAGCTATTACCCGCGACTCTGCGTTTAAGTTTTAATGTATAAGTACGAAAAATATCAAACGAAACTCACACACAAAAATTAAACCTAACCTAAAAACGATACATTTAAAAGTATAAGCACATACAAAAAAATATATAACATAAATACAATTTAATAAAAAATTACACAACTAACGTAAAAACTATTTATTTTCATTGTATACCCAAAATAAAACGAAACAGCAAATCGAATCCGGTCAAATCCATTTTATTTATGGATCGAAATAGAGACAGCTACAACAGCATTATACATATCCTTTTTAAACTTTTAATTAAAATGATAACACAGTTGTCAATAATTACACGGGAATTTTCAACGACAGCTAGGGTAACGCAATGCAGATTAGAAATTTTTTATTTCCTTTATTCTGTTTTCTTTTAATTTAAAAGTACTTCAGAATTAATCCGAAAGATCGATTCATTAACAACATTTGATTTTAAATACATCAAACAGAAAGAAAATCAATAGAATCATTTGAAATAATCGGTCGAATTTCTTCTAAGCCTAACCTCAACTCTGTTGGGAAAAGACAACTGGAAACTTACTTATCTTTGGTGGGATTTGGGCTAATCTTTTTGGAGTGAAAGTTAGTTTTTAATGAATAAAAAATGAACCACTCAATGAATCATAAAGTAGCCAATGTCCTATTCCTGGCCATAATCTATCTTTGTATTAAATTTCATCAAATTCTGTTCAGCCGTTAAGATTCAGTTATTAGTAGTTAAAGAGTCGGTAACTTTATTCGGAAAACTTTCTGCGTTTAATGCTCTAATAATTTATCGGTTATGCTTCCAAAATATTAAAAATGGTTTTTTCGGTGATGTTACCAAAATATTAAATATTTTTTTAAAGACAACGAAAAAGGGAAAAATTTATTGAATAAATGATTTAGAAGTTGCAAACGATTATAAAAACCTTGACTTTGCACTTATTTTTTTAGAAACTATCACATTTTATAATGGACAAAAATTATTGAATTAATGATACAGATATTGCAAACGATTCCCGACCTCTAAGGTATACATGTACCAAATTTGGTAGCTGTAGGTGCAACGGTCGGGCCTGTAGAGCGCCAACACATACACACACACACACACACACACACACAAACACACACTGAACTTTATTATAGGTATAGATATAGATTTCATTATTGTATTCACATATAATGCATAATAACATTAAAGATATTATTGTATTCTCACACATAACTCTGAAAATTGGCTTCTTTTTTCATGTGCTGGAAGGAAAACAATAAGAAGATTCATCAAAATCTTGAATTAATTCTTTTAAATATTTATAACCATATTTTCTCATAATATATGAAAAAAGTAAATACAAATAAAGGTTTCTTCATAATTTAACTCTTAGATTTTTGCAATGCTCTGGATGAAATAAACAGTTTTATTAGAATTACGCATAGATTTTATTTTATTTTATAAGAAAAAGCACTTTTTTTTAATGTACCGTGAGTCCTTATTTAATGAGATCCAGCAAAAAAGTTTTCAGAAACAGACGCGCAGAAAAGGACAATTATATATATTTTTCATTTTTAAAATAAAAAATTATTTTCTCTATGAGCAGTGAATCTTAAATTTAAATTAAAAAAATAGATTGAAATTAAAAAAATTCTGGTTATAATTAAAAAAATAGAATAGAGTTTAACTCATAGAAGATATTAAACTGAAATACATTTAATTTAAGGTAACCGATTACGTTCGGAAAAAAATTGTTGAAAAACAGGATTGTTTAAAAACTATTTTTTGTTTATAGATGTATTGTCAGTTATAAACAGTATAAATACAAAAAAAAAAAAAAAACTTGAAAATATATTATATTTTGAGAAATAAGGAAATTTGTAGTCAATTTTAGTGCAATTTAAGCAAAACTGTTAACACCCTACACAAAATAGTAACGCAACAATCCTATTTTTCTTTGTACACAAGTTATAGAATATAATGATGAATGAAAGGAACCAAAATCTAAGAAAAGTTTTGAGACGCAAACAAGTTATGTGTAAAAATATACGTATAGATGCATTTTTTCAAAAAAATTCCAACTTAATTTTATTAAAAACACCTATAAATGGAAAAGTATTTCCCCAATAATGAAACTTTTGATTCATTTCATTACCCATATCCTTTAAAGCTAAAATTTTTATGTAAATAATTCTATTAGTTTTTGAGATATCGTGCTGCTAACAGTGGGACATTTTTATGAAAATTAAAGTCTTGAGAAAATCGAAGTTAAAAGACAAATTTTAACTATGATTTGTTTAAAATTTCCCTGGATCATAGATAGGTCTTCCTTTTCCTAGAAAAGATAAACTGTTTTGGAAAAAAGAAAGTCTGAACTACAAGAAATAATAATAATTTGCCAATGTGGTCTGTAAATATTGTTTTTATCGTAGTCGGATGCCTTAATAGACTACTACAAGCAGGAAGCTCTCCCTAATCGCAGCAAAATAACGTTATATATAAGCATATTTTTTCAATTTGCAAAATGTCAAAATTAAAAACTGTATTTAGTAATGCGTTAATCTTCGTTTTTATTTTATGAGCGTATTTTATGTTACGCGAATCTGAAACAATCTTGAATTCTAAGCTGTATGCAGTCCCAAACGATCATATTAATTATATGTAGTAAAATATTCTTGAATCATTAACATTTTAAATATATAAATATCTTTAATCCCGAAATTAAAAATCCATAATCTCGATATTAAATATCCAGGATCCCGATATTAAACATTCATAATTTCGATACAGCTTCATGACTGAATTATGAAACTTTGAATATCATTATTTTATTTTCACAGAAGTCTCCCGAAGAAAACACTATCATTCAATTGAATGGTATCCGACTACGTTACAAATATTGATTATCGACCACATTGGCAACTGTTTTTTTAAAATTATTTCTTGCAGTTCAGACTTTCTTCTTTCCAAAACAGTTTATCTTTTCAAGGAAAAGGAAGGCCTGACAACTCATCCAGGGTCACGTATTTTTTCAATGAAAATTTGTCTTCTTCAACTTCAATTTTCTCAAAACTTTAATTTTCATAAAAATTCTCCACCGTTAACATGATATCTCAAAAATCAACAGAGGTGTTCACATAAAAATTTCAGTGTGTCTTTTAAATAATATGGTCAATGAAATGAACCAAACGTTTTATTGTTGGCGAAATACCTTTTCATTCGTAAGCGTTTTTAGACAAATTAAGTTGTAAATTGATGGAAAAAAATTTATATATACATATTTTTGTCCCCATCACTTCTTTGCATTTCAACATTTTCCTTGGATTTTAGTCCATTTCATTCATTATTATATTCCATAACTTGTGTACAAAGAAAAACAGGATTACTACATTAGAAATTTGTGTATAGTGTAAACCGTTTTGTTTAAATTTCATCAGAATTTACAACCAATTTCTTTCTTTCTCAAAATATATAGTATTTTCAAATAATTCTGTTGTATTTATGGTATTTTATATTACAATTGACTATACATCTAAAAACCATAATTAAAAAAAAAATCCAGTTTTTCAAAATTTTTCCTTCGGTCGTTGACGAATAACTTAAGACGACTTTTTTAGAGACACATTTGAATTTGTTTAAATTCGTAAGATATTGTATATCCTAAAATACACAATTAACCTGGAATGTAATACACAGAATGCTTTCGGTCTATGAAAGATTACAGTGGCGCCAGACATGCCACTGTAATCTCGCATGAAAACACGAAGATATTGATTTAGTAGACTAATTTTTGTTTTAAAGAGATATCGGTATCGCGCAAGGTCGTTCTTTCATCCTTGATACTGTTCAGCTGTACCAATATTGGTAGAGCGTAACTCATCTCACGGTCGTTATTTCCTATGAGTAGAAATGGATTGAAACGAAATGTTTATCACAGAAAAAATGTATACAGCCAACCCTTGCCGTAACAAGGAAGTGACGTCATTAAAAATATTGCATATACTACAAAATCGTACACCATAAAGTAAATTGTCTGTCGAAAAAAATGTATTGAGTGCAGTTTCAATTGAAAGCGTGTAGTTAAAAAAAATAAGTATCATTGTAATTAAAGAGATTGATTTATAAAACACAAATAATGCTTAAGGCATCCGACTACGTTAAAAACACTGATTATCGACAACATTGGCGATTTTTTTAAAATTTCTTATTATTTCTTGTAGTTCAGACATTTATTTCTCTTTCCAGTTTATCTTTTCTTAGAAAAGGAAGGCCTTATCTATCGTCCAGATCACTGATTTATCATTTAAAATTTCTCTGTAGCTTCAATTTTCTCAAAACTTTAATTTTCATAAAAATTCTCTACCGTTAACATGATATCCCCAAAACTAATAGAGGTAATTGCATGAAAAATTCAGCGTGTGTTTTAAATAATATGGGCAATGAAATGGACCAAAAGTTTTATTGTTGGTCAAATACTTTTTAACTTATAGGCGATTTTTTGAAAAATTAAGTTGTAAATTTATGGTAAAAATGCATATCTGCTCATTTTTTTGCTCATAACTCCTTTGCATCTCAAACTTTTTTTTAGGTTTTGGTTCATTCCATTCATCATTGTATTCTGTAACTGTGTGCAAAGAAAAATAGGATGGCTGCACAATAATTTTGTGTAGAGTGTTAACCATTTTGGTTAGACTTCATTCAAATTTACTATAAATTTTTCCATTTCTCAAAATATATTATATTTCCAAATAATTGTTTTTGTATTTATATTTTTATTATTTAAAATACATTTAAAAACCATGAATAATTTCTCAAAATTCCAATTTTTCAAAATTTTTCTTTTTAACGTAGTCAGATACCTTAAATATCTTGCAAATGCTACAAAATCGTATACCATAAAGCAAATTGTCAGTCGAAAAAAATGAATTGTGAGTATAAATTGAAAGTATGCAGTTAAAAATATAAATATATTTAAATTAAAGAAAGAAAGTTAAGAGATTAATTTATAAAATACAAATAATGCTTAATTAGTAAGTACATGGTTCGATTTTCTTTTAAAACTGGTGATATTTAAGGTACCTGAGCACGTTCGGAGCACTTTTTGAGAAAAACATGCTGTAAACATATTTTAATCATATTTCTGAGTTTAAGACTATTACAATTTGTAATAGGAAATCAATATTTGAAATACACTTTAAAACGTTTTGAAAAATGGCATTTAATAGCATAAATTTAAGCAAATTCTTATAAAACTTCAAACTGTCTACACAAAAAATTATTATTCTCATCCCAACAAAACGTATACCAAAATAAGCTACATAGTTTATTCTAAGGAATGAACAACAATCGTATGGTTCTTATTATAAATAAAAATTTTACAATCAGTCAAAGATTTATCATGAAGTTTTTAGTAAAATTATGACATTATTATTTAAATAATAGGCTGTGAATTAAACACTATTCATTCGATCGAAATTCTTTTAGTTCGTTCTCTGGAAAATCGTATAAAGACAAAGTTCATCAAATTTGATAGTAATATTATTATTATATTTTGAATTATTTGATTTGAAGTGAGCAACAAAGGAGTAAAAATCAGTTTTGAGAAAAATGCATTTAAAGTATTCCGTAACTTATTTTAATAATGAATTATGGGCATACAAACTTACGATTCACCATATTTATGGATAATGCCTTTTGTCTCTTTGTTTTTAATAATTTTTTTTAATCATTTAATTTTTTTCTTGACAGTTTCGTATTTGGCAGTGAATTCTGCTTAGATTCATTTATTTGTTTTTGTCAAGCTCAACAAATGCTTTAACTGAATTTACACTTGTATACACTCCAACAACTTTAATGATATTCAGTTATTCTGTTAAACCTTCTTTAAAATGTATTACAGACATAAATCCCCCTAATCGGAGGATTCAGACTCAGCAAAGACATGTTTAGGTACAAAATTCCAAAAAACAACGTTAAAACTCATCTTGGCATTTTATATTTTTCTGAGCAAAACATTTTCCTAAAACTAAATTTGTGTTCGTACAAATCTTCCGCATGTTTTTGGCCCTTAAGTCGGTATTTCCGATTATTTAAATGACCACTTCCGGTTTACTGATTATTACAAAAACATTTACATATTGATTGCTAATTAACGTAGAGTAAACCTGTTTTAGATAGCTCAGAGTAGTCTATTCAACAAAAGAATTTTTGGAAAATGTCACTTTTTGCAATAATCGATCTTTTCAACGTGTGTGGATATCTTAATTGGGCAATAACTGATAAAATGCTGTAAAATTTTTGATGAGCAAAGCAGAGTTTTTCCATTACTATCGCAAAGTTATCTCATATTTTTCCACTTACATTAAATCCTTATTGCAAATTTCTATTCCATTTTTTTAAAACTTAGTTATTAATTTGGGCACCCCGTATATATCAGTTCAATTTTTTAATCGTTAATAAAATACGTTTTATTCTTCCATTTAAGTTCAAATGCATTTTTTTTTAAACTTTTAGTGGATGACTCTTGATGTTAATATAGGTTTTTTAAAAATATTAATTAATTATTTAATTTTTGTTCTATAATTTTTATTAGATTGCCAAATCCACCGCCAATTCGCCAAATTACCGCCAATCTCTGAGATTACTGACGTAACACTCGATCATATATATAAATAATATAAGAAAATAATTATGGATTTAATTAAAAAAATATTACTTGTTTATCTTGCATTCTTCTCTGTTTTAACTTCATATAATAATCATTAAAAAACCCCGGAAATTGTTGAAAGTGAAGTTTTAATTGTAATAAAAGAATATTTTTCAATGAAAAATAGATCTCAATTAAAATATAGAGCATATTAAAATAACGCATTCTTTTCATTTTGACATATTATTGGAGTACTTCAATTTTTAAGTATTTGTTAAGCATCAACATTAAACAAATCAAAAAAAATATTATGACACCTTAATTTGCAAATCAGAACCAGGATTTTTAATCTTCAAAAATAACTAAAAATTAATCGAGATAAAACTGGTCCACAATTAACAAAATCGTTGAATAAAACTTCTCCAATTGTAATCACCTTATTTTAGTTTGTTACATTTTATTAAAGTTCAGAAAATTTTGAAGTATCATAGCAGAAAAAAAAAATTAAAGTGTACATATCTCTATAAATAAAAATGAATGTTTGTCTGTATGCCTATTCCTTCCTACACTGTTCATCCGATTGCGATGAAACTTGGTCAGCTTATTGCTTACACCTACGGAATGATTATAGGCATATTAAAATGATGTCAACCGCATCCAGTTACCAAGGATTAATCTCCAAATAACACGCCGAGGAGACAATAGATTCTGTATAAATACTAAATCTAAGTTAAAGGCTAATATTTTGTAGTTATAATACGCAAATGTCATGCAAGTTATTCCCAGAGGTAACTTTATTAAAGATTATGCGAGAAAGTTTTCGGGATACCAACCCTGAGGTTTTTGAATTTTCATTAAATTTAATCGTTTTCGCAATAACTACTAAAAATGTTGTAGTACAAATAATTTTGCACCATCTTAATTTTCAAAAATCTTTTCAACTATATTAAAGATTTTATGGCATAAATATGTTTTCTATGTTTAATAAATTTTAAAAGAATATATTTTTATAATATTTTTTAATATATAACTCGAAAATACTGAACGAATATATGAAACGAGTCACGTGATACAGTAAATAGTTTCTTTCATTACCATACTGAAAGAACACCAAGTTTTACAATTCTAAGAGAATACACAAATCTAATATATAAAGATGAATATTTGTTTGTTCGTATTTTATATACCACCGTATCGTTCATCATATTTCTACATAATATTGCCAAATTAATAAAAAGATTTTGGTAAAAAAATAAAAAATAATTATTAAAGAAATAAAAAGGTAGTATAAATAATGTATAACGCTTATAAATATGAACGTAAAAATTAATAATAAAAAACATTTATTCATACCTATTTCAAATCAGAAAATTTTGTGTAAAAAATGGAAAAAAAGCATTTAATTTTATCCATAAAGTTCTTTTTTTTTTTCTTTTTTACATTTTGAGAAGATGATTTGAGAGTTGCCGGTTTTCGAACAGTTTTTTAGAATCGGTAAAATTTTCTTCATTTCATGAAATTATTACAGAAATAAATTCTATTCTTTGGCAAAAGAAAACAATAAATAATAAAAAACTTTCTTAAAAAATTCTTAATAAAAAACTTTAGCTTATAATTATTGTTTATCATAAACACTGTTAAAACTAAATAAAATGTTTAATTAATTTCGTAAAACGTTTACATTCAAATTTTTTAATGGTTTTGAGATTTAATTTGCATTTAAATCAATACTTGTCAAAGCAGCAAAGCAGAAGGAGTATTTGAACCACATACTTCACATCACATATCAAAATTATGTGTGTTCCTATATTTAAATGTAGAGGAAAGATTCTAAAAAATAAAATAAAATATTCGCAAAATGCAAAACGGTACTTTCCCCTCAATATTCAGAAATTCCATCCCGAAGAACTACCAAGGAACATCCGCACGTGTTTTCCAATCGTGAACTTTCAGTCTTCTAGTCAACCGGTTATTTCTTCAACTCATGCAAGATAACGAATATTTGCAAACAAAGCAAATCTCGTGACTGTCTAATTCTGCAATGTTCTAATAGGGAAATCCTTACGAAGTTGATTCGGCAAGTGCAATTTGAACAAAAGTCTCAATTTTTTTTTTATAACTTACTGCCCTTTTTGTCCGATTTCGACCTTGAAATATGATCAACTGCAACAAAAAAAAAAATTCTGAATGTCTGTGTAATATTACAAAATCGGAGGTCAGTCTCACTTAGTGGAGAGAATCCGGTCTTATATTTAATGGTAGAAATCATTTCAAATAATTAAAAGAAACGAAATTGTCTAAAACAATTCCTTTTACTTTATTCAAAACTTTATATATTATATATATATATATATATATATATATAATGTGTGTGTGTGTTACGGTAAAAGTAATAAATTTGGTGATTATATAAAATTACCGGTGATGACCGATACATAATCACCACTGAATTTGGTAAATATGAAAAATTATTTCATATTAAATTAACCGGTTAGTTTATAAAATCCCCAACTCGTAATGGGGTTAATTAAATGGTAAATTTGATAGATATGAAATGATTTATCATATTTACCAAATTCAGTGGTATTTATGTATAATCACCGAATTTATTACTTTTACCGTAATATATATATATATATATATATATATATATATATATATATATATATATATATATAATGTTGGATGCTGATTAAAGTGATTATCCTACATGAAACCATGTGTTCTTTATATTTAACCGTTTTATTGAATTAAAAATATAGATATTACGAAAGATCATAGAGAAATTTTGCTAAATTTATTTTAAAGAAAATATCAAATTTTATATTGGGTTTTGCTTCATACAGTTTCTGGTTACTTTTTATAGTAACATACAGTAATTAAAGGTTCGGTAAGATAACATAAATATCCACTTGTACTTGACAAAATCGTGCTAATTTACTGAAAACTCGTCATCAGAATAAAATAAGAATAGATTGATGGGATGTCTAGATCTGACTTATAATAGATAAAAATAGGGATTGCATTTTATAAATTTTATATATATAATTGTTTAAATATAGTTTTATAATTTGCACTTATAATAGTTTTAAAAAATATAACTCCATATTTTGATGAATCACCATGTTTTAGATCTCCTAGAATCTGAGATGCATATTTTTTTTAAACAAAATTACGCTTCTTAGTGAACACGATTGTTCAAAAAACTTTTCACTTGATGCATGAAGTTTTGTATATGGTCTCTACTTAGTATTTCAGAGTTTTAAATTTCAAATGAATTGTATTCAGAGGAAATCTGTTAAATCCTGTGATCCGAACATAATTTAACACTGTAACAACAAAACGAAGAATGCTAAATGAGTGATATTTGATGCACATATTTAATATTTAAAGTATAGATATCTTTCAAATTTGGAACCAGATCCGTCGAGGGGTTAACCATTTGTTGATCTACTCATTCAAAAGCGTGTAAATTTGGTAACACCAACTTAGATAATAAAATCTGATAATTAATTTTCTTATTAAAATAATTTGGTTGGGAATTTTGAGTTTCATTCGATATACAAACGGGCATCCAAAATGGATACTTAGTTTTCTTCATTATTCTACGAAGCACTAAGCTCTCATGTAAACGATTTTGAAAATTGATCCTTCTTGAATTGTTTTTTTTTATGCATTAGTTTCGCGTGTGTTTTATCTTTCAGTATATTTTTGCCTTTTCTTCTTTCCTCTTTCAGTTTTCTTTTACATTCCACTTCTCTTGCTTAACTAATTACTACACTTCCCATATGAAATGACAATTTGCCTCACATACAGAATAAAACAGAATTTTGAAATATATTAAGTGAAAGGGAAATTTTTTTTCCTAATTTTACGCAATACATTTTTTACAAATTTCATTCAATTTCAACCTCTATCAATAGCATCAATTTTAACTTCTTGAAAAATCTAGTTAATATTTGAAAGAAATATATAAATTAAATCACACATAATTTAATTAAATATTTACTCCCCATTTTACCCTCCTCTAGTAATCTATGCTTGATTATTAGAATTAGTCCATAGTTAACTTAGTATTAATCATTGGTTAAACTTCAATTGTTAGTGGATTTAGAAGGTTTCAACAATCACTCCTATTATTGTTGTTAGCAGAAATATTACTGTTTAATGCTAAACAGACGCACAAAATATAAACAATATAATAGATGAAACAATAAATCCGCCTTCTGCTGTTCTGTTATGAATCAGTTCTCTTTTTGCAACTGATCGTTGTGTGACTTTTTTTTTTTTTTTTTTTTGCTGAGCTATGCTTGGTGCGTTTTGTTTCAATGAGGCTACGGCCATCATTGGTTGGATTGCCCTATGGGCGATCTTGGAACTGTTGAAATATTACATGTTCCCCCACTTACCCTCAATCGGAGATCTATTTTTCCATCCCGATTTGGATCAGGATGTTGATACACCATCTAATCCTCCTACGACCAGAGTAGAATCCGTTCCAGTGGTTCGCTCCTACATGGTATTTAGGATATGCCAGGCCTTAGAACTTCCAGCGAAATTGGCTCCATCTGCTACCCAGAAGTCTGAAATTACTGTTGTAGAATCTTACGCGGTCTACAAGCTGTGCTCAGCTTTGGGTTTGCCTGCACGGATGTCTCCTATCGGAGTGCCAGCTGTATAACCTTTTGAGATCTACCAGTTCTGTTTGGCCTTGGATATTCCAGTGAGATACCGGTCGCAGAAGGACGCAGTTTAACATTAAAACTGTTGTCGGCTGCCCGATGCAGTTTTCAGATCAGAACTGTCTTCGGATGCAGCAATGGAGGGTGGGTGGGCGGGGAACGAAAGTAGCCCACCTCCACGTGGTGTTCCCTGGGCAACGGTGCAATTCTTTGGAATTGCATCGGCTAAGAGGCTGCTTAAGAGTGAAAACAAATAAATAATGAACTTATTATTTAGTTTGACAAAACTACACACTTAATTTTTGATTTCGCATTTTTATGCCACAAAATTTTCTTACAAGCATCAAATTCAGAACATGTAGAACGCATATTTATGTTAGCAATTGCGATGCTTTTTAGATATATGTAAGAATTATATATTTTTTATCACAAAAATAAAAATAAATTAAAATATGTATTTGACACAGAATTGTTCTGGAACTCACACATACAGAAAATCAGTAGTGTTGGCAATCATAAATCTGATGGTGGAATGATATAATGACTTGTATTTGTAAAATTACAGTGTCAAAAATTTACAAATTCATGATATAATTCGTCGCTATGTATTTATAGCCGGTTATGACAAAATACATTAAAGGCCTTGCGGTCAATACGTTGCTACGATTCTTTCTGAAGGGTATGGAACTGATTGAACAGTAGTAGAAATGGGAATGGTTTAGGACGGGGATTATCTGTTGTCTGGCAAGTTACAATCAGCGTTAAGCAATCAATATTATTAGGTTGTTCGGAAAGTAATTTCGTTTTTTCCTGACAAAGGATTTAATTGCATTTTTCGCACCCAATTTCATACTTAAACCGCAAAATCATTTTATGTTTTAAGAGCTGATATAGCAAGGCTTGAGTATGAAAAAGTGCAGCTGATTCTTCGCAGTAGTTTTTGGATGGTGCCCTTTTAAATATGGAGAGCAATAAACAACATTTTCGTCATTTTTTTCTTTTTTGCTATAAAAGGTAAAAATGCTGTTCAAGCCAGAAATAAATTAGCCAATATGTGTGGAGAAGATGTGTTAACAGTACATCAGTACCAGAACTGATTTGCAAAATTTTTCCTTCAAATGAGGAGGCCAAAAACCACCTCGATCAGTTTTTTTTACAGCAAAGACCAAAACTTTTATGAGCGTGTAATCATGTTACTACCAAAAGGTATTAGACCAGAATGGCAATTTTATAATTTAATAAATAATTTATTCATTAAACGAAAATTTCTTTTCATTTTGACACAAAAATACGAAATGACTTTCCGAACGATCCAATAGTTTGTTTTTCTACTAATATAACATCTATGAGAATTAGCTTTTTTCTTACCTGTTGGTAGCTTTAAGTTAGTTTATTTTAATGGCACAAAAACCATCTTTGTCTAAACTGTGCCACAATCATGAAATTAAAATATTTCTATCAATATATAACAATTTCAAAACATGAAATCTCTACAAAATCTAAATGTCTAAAAGCGTAAAAATGCGCCTCATGAAAAAGCGTAATTATGATGTAAGAAATGGTAGTGCAGCAACGGTGCAGTTCTTAAGAATTGCGCTGTCTAAGAGGCTACTTAATTTTGAAATAATTAAATAATGAATCTTTTATTTAGTTTGACAAACTGCTCACCTAATTTTTGATTTTGCATTTTAATGCCCCGAATTTTCATTACAAGCATCAAATTGAGGATTTAATTTTTTATATATTGTTGAACTTTCAGTTGCGTACTCTTAGGCAATGAACTACAAGGCGCTTTAATATTTTTAAGGTTGTTTAATGTAAGAGCTAATAGTTTTCGAATCATAATAAAACCTGCTGCTATAATTATAGAGCAACGTAATAAAAAAACTTATAAACAGTCGTGTTCGAGAATAATGCTGTTTGAATAATATTCCAAGATGTGAACGATATTTTATATTTAATTGACAAATTTGAACATACGATCATCATAAATTAAATTTGTCTTAAAATATTTCAAACAAGTAACATATAAATTTTTTTACAATTCAAATCCTACTTATTTTCTTATATTATTTATGATCGGGTGCCGTGTCAGTCATCTCAGAGCTTATCAATAAGTTTGCTGACCAATTGGCAAATTTGACTATCAAATAGAAATTACTGGAAAAGTTTAATTAACGAATTAATATTAAGAAAAACACTGTATTAACATAAAGTGTCATCAACTACAAGTTTAAAAAAAATAAGTTTGAACATTTCATTAACGACTGAAAATCTGAAGAAGATATTATATATATATATATATATATATATATATACACTGAAGTGACAAAAGTCATGGGATGACTGTTAATATCGTGTCGGTCCTCCTTTTGCCCGGCGAAGTGCAACAACTCGAAGTGTCATGGAGTCCACAAGTCATTGGAAGTTCTCTGCAGGAATATTGAGCCATGCTGTCTGTATAGACGTCCATAATTGTGAAAGTGTGGATGGTGCAGGAGTTTGGGCACGAACGGACCTTTCGATGATGTCCCATAAATGCTCGATGGGATTCATATCGGGCGATCTAGGTGGCCAGATCATGCGCTGGAATTGTCTGGAATGTTCTTCAAACCAATCGCGAAAGTTCTGGCCCGGTGACATGGCGCATTGTCATCCATAAAAATCCCATCGTTTTGAGAGTACGTGAAGTCCATGAATGGCTGCAAGTGATCTGCAAGCAGCTGAACATAACCATTTCCAGTCAATGATCGGTTCAGTTGCACCAGAGGACCGAGTCCATGCCATGTAAAAACAACCCACACCATTATGCAGCCACCACCAGCTTGAACAGTGCCTTGCTGACAGTTTGGGTCCATGGCTTCGTGGGGTCTGCGCCACACTCGAACTCTACCATCAGCTCGGAACAACTGAAATTGTGACTCATCTGACCACGCCATGGTTTTCCACTGGTCTAGGGACCAGTCGATATGCTCACGAGCCCAGGAGAGTCGCTGCAGGCGATGTCGTGCTGTCAGTAAAGGCACTCGAGTCGGCCTTCTGCTGTCCTAGCCCAAGGAAGACGAATTTCGCCGCACAGTCCTATCGGACACGTCCCTCGTACGTCCCGCATTGATTCCTGCAGTTATTTGACGAAGTGTTGCGTGTCTATTAACATTGACAATTCTGCACAGACGTCGGCGGTCTCAGTCGTTAAGTGCAGGTGGTCGCCCACTGCTCTGCCCATGATGGGATGTGATGTCTGAAATTTCATACTCTCGGCACACTCTTGATACTGTGGATCTCGGAATGTTGAATTCACTAACGATATCCGCAATGAAATGACCCATGCGTCTAGCTCCAACTAACATTCCACGTTCAAAGTCTGTTAATTCTCGTCGTGCCGCCATAAATCACTAAAAACCTGTTCACATGAATAACTTGAACACAAATGAAAGCTCTGGAAAACTAACTGCGCATTTATACTTTTTCGCTGCGATACTACTGCCATATGTATATTTTTATATTGCTATCCCATGACTTTTGTCACTTCAGTGTGCATATATATATAATCTACACACACACACACACACACACACACACACACACACACACACACACACACACACATATATATATATAGGGAGTGTGAACTAACATTAGGAATTGAAAAATAAAAATAAAATCTGGAAGACTCGAAGTCCTCCACAACTGAGACACCTTTAGTCAGTTGCTTATCTTGCCATTATTAACATAGTAATGTCTACAAGTCTTTTTATTAGTAAAATAAAAGGCGATATAAAACTCGTTATCTGAGTCTCCGATGAATGAATGAATGAAATGTTGTATGCTGATATTTTAAAATATGTGCGCGAAAGTGATGTAAAAATCCGTTCAAGTAAAAAAAAAATTACAATTACAGTGATGGCATCAAAAATGTGAAGCAACGAAACATTAATTTAGAATGCAATTTTATCAATAAAAATCTGTAAAGAGTAACTTTTCTTAAAGTGAATATAAAAACACAAATTCAAGGGAAATAAAAAGAAAAGGATATAACTCTATGTTCCCTAAGACGGCCGACAGTGGCCCGTCCAATAAGGTTTTAACATAAACTCTTTGATGCGTTTAAGTGAATTTAAGAGATGTGGGTGTGGTCGTGAGGTATTTGTGGTGTCGCACCAATGAGGAGATTGAATTCTGCCAAGGATCGAATTCAGACCTTACGATTTGCAGTCGCATAACATATCCGCTAGACAAAAGTGATCACCAATAGTTCGTGGCTGTCACTGCTTATTAAGATACCATTACAGAATCTGCCTCTTCTTTGCTCGCACCAAAACAATTGGGGCGAGGGTGTTGGCTGAATTGTGCCAATGTGTAGGTTGAATTCCGCCAAGTATCGAACATGCGACCTTACATTGAAATTACATCGAGTTCCCATTTTATCCAACTAATATTATATATTTGAACTTCAGTCGGGGGCGTTTTAAAATAATTCTGAAAGCAGGGTTACCACATGTTGTGAGGATGTTAGTATTTAAAAATGCAATAATTAAATTAAATAGATTTAGAGATAAATGAATAAAATATTTTATTATCTATTGAAAAAAAAATCTACAATAATAATAATAATAATAAATTACAAGAAAACTTGTGGGCTTTTATGTAGTATGAAATTAAAAACGATTAGACAAAGATAATGATAACAATTACAATAATAATGTCTCCCAGATTTTTAAAATTATTTACATAAAATTTTAATTTGAAAGAAAACCATCTCAAACAAAACACCGTCTCTAAACCAATACTAATATTAATCCCAACCTTACTAATTTTCAAGGTAACCATCATTGCAAAATGTAAATAAAATATAACAAACTCACTCCAGCACCAAAGAAACTTGATTTCTGATTAAAGGGAATTCAGAATATAAATGAAGTATTTTTGTATTTTCTTTAAAGTAAAACGATTTTGGAGATTTTTTCCATACAGAAAACGTATGGAGTTCTCGCGTTATGTAAATGAATTTTAAAAGATTAAAAGACTTCCTGGTGGCAACAAAATAAAATAAACTTTGTGTTCCAATAACATTTCAAAGTCACGGTGCCGTACACACGTGATGTTTTTTTTTCCTTAGGAAGTCTGACAAAATTGTGAAAGGTTGAATAATTATTGCTCTTCAAATTTTCAGAAACTAATTTAAATGATTTTTATCTTGTCGGTTATTTCTCAAAAAAGGTTTAACGGAATGTAAGTATGAACAGAGCATTTTATGTTTTATAATACGCATACAGCTGTTGCTATTGGCGATTGCTAGGATCAAACTAGGATCAAACAAAACTTATAGTTGGTGGTCAGATAACATAACCACATGATTAAGAGTGATCACTCCATCTTGAGGATGTTATCTGGCTTATAAAGCTTCTACTACAATACTCTCCCTGCAGTGAGAGGTGAGACGAACGATATCTTGTTGCTGTTTAATGGAGATTTTATTGACAGTTAAATTTTTAATGCGTCTTGCCTATTTTTTGGGGGGGCTGATTATTTTTTAGCTTCATTTTTTTTTATTTCCTTGGCTGATTACCTATCACAATTTTTTTAATTTATTGACTGATTATTTATCGCCTTTTTAAAATTTATTTATTGCCTGATTATTTATCGCCATTTTTTATTTAATTTTTTTGGGTAGAGGGCGCCACAACAGCTGAACGAAGGTTGCGTTTTTATTTATTTTCATGTAGCGATTGGCGATAGCTGGGATCGAACTCGCGATCTTACGGTTCCTAGCCAGGTGACATGACCACAAGACTCAAAGTGATCACTCACTCTTGAGGATATCTGGCTTATAAAGCTTCCACTACACATCTATATTGCATACAATATAAAAATCCATGAGAGGAGATGTTATCGATGGAATATTATACTTGGAATTATTTCAAATATGAGAAGTAATTGTAATTTTCGTGGAAAAAATAGAGCAAGGACTTTCTGGAATGTCTTTGAAATCAGAAATACAAACAACTAAAATGAAATTTAATGTATTATCTTACCATCAAAATTGTAGATATCTATCGGATTTGGTCATATTGCGAAATCATTCAGAATAAATTTGGGTTGATCTCATTCATTCGTTTTTTAATTACTCACCAGTACGCGAATGATAAAGAAAGTTCTATTATCATCAAAAAATTTAAATTCCTTTTGAAATTCAAATTATTTCCGAAAACTTATTCAAAAAATTTGAATCACGCTTCTTCCTTGAAGCAATTTTTTTATCAACGTCTCCCTTGTGGCAGATTGAATTGGACGGAATTCGAACTCGAGATATTTAGGTTCGTAGCCACGTAACATAACCACTACACAAAAGTGATCACTTAAGCCAGTAATAGTCGCTGGATCATGGTGATCTCTTTCGTCTAGTGGTTATGCTACTCAGCTAAAGCTGCGAGCTCTATCCCAGCCAATACAGTTTCCACATAGGTGACCTTGGACTGTGAACAAAACCAAAACGCAACTTTTGTGTAGTATGTGGCTCCCTCTAAACGCAGTAAAAAGTCACCATAGCGCTTGGTGCAACAAATGCTCGTTCCTTGCTGACTAGTTGGGGCTACTGATAAGCAAGGGACATTTATTTAAGCTTAAAATCACTTGTCAGTGACAAGTGCCATTGGAAACAACTACACAAGGTTTAAGTTTATGCACGTGGGAGTTTAATGAAATCTTACAAAAAAAATTAGATTCATCAGATATCGGGGGTTTTAATGGCGAAATGTGTAGGGGTCTTTGAATATTTACGCGTCCAATTTCACAACTAAGATAAAAAAAATGTAAACGAAGGACAAAGAAACTTCTTTAAAAATAAAGAATTTTGTTTTCAGTTAACGAGCAAAGTTTACATGGGGAATATTTACAGGAAAATAGGAAATGGATCAAAACCTGGAGATATAAATGCGATAGAAAGTTAGATGATTCCCTACATGAGGATATTAGAAATCTAAAAGTAAAAAAAAAAAAAATTAGATTGAAACATCTTACTCGAACTAAGCGAACGTGAAAAGCGCGAAACGGCTTTATCAAACGGTGGATTAGTGGCCTCTGGCTGAAATTAGCTTTGTTGACGACAGATAGCGCTGATATGGAGTACAGTATTAATTAAAATTATCGTTCCTGGGAAATGATCAACCTTTTTAAAATTCTATCTACAGAACAAATGATGCCAAAACAAAATAATTCCGTGGAATATTAGCCATATTTGTAGCTTATATCTTTAAAAATACATTCCATACATGTTAACTGATTACTTTCGGAATATAAAGATATTTAAAGAATTAAAATACTTTAATTTTAATTAAAATTAGTAAACTAATAAAATCTTTGATATTGTTGTAAGTTTTTAACAAAATCAAGAGACAAAAACTAATTGTCAAAATACGGACATAAAACTTGACTTCTAACTTACCGGGTTATGTTTGAAAAATTTAAAAATTTATTCAAAAACACGTCTGTTATTCAGGATCTTTTGAAGCCCCCTGTAATCATTAAGTGCCCATTCCTAAATACTTTTGTAATTCATGATCATTCTAAGCCATTCAAAATGGTCCAGAGTTGTATGAATTTAGACGAATTGGTTATCCAATCCTTCACTCCATGCATTCTAACTCTAACTGATCTTCACATGGACGATCACATTTTAGGTAGCATGGATCAGCAGTCAATGACTAGCATTAGAGCGAAATTCAAGATTTTGACGAAACTTTCAGACCAACAAGTTTCCCAAAACTAATTTTTATGTTATAACTATGTTATTGTGCTTTTTATTGAAGTTAGAATAACATTGCTCTAATACAATTTGATTGCACATTAAATTTTCTTAAGCAAAACAAATATTTCCTAGTTAATTTTTGTCATTATTTAATTTGAAATATTTATATTGATCATTAGCAGCTGTTTTTAAAAGAATCGAATACTTTTCATGACGAAAAAAAATTGAACAATCAAGGACACATTCTTCAAGCAATTCATTTGATCTCGAAACAATAAGAAGTAACATTTTATTATACATTGTATACGTAATGCACAGCTGAGAATTTCATTTCAATACATATTTTTAAAAGGAATTGCGTCAAATAAGACAATCGATGTAACTATGTAATATCATATACATCTGAGCCGTAAAACACATTAAAAGAGAACAGTGAAAGACAAACAAACATAAAATAAAGTGAAACGAAGAAGATTCATTTTTTAATTTTAATAAAGTTATGTCTATGCATATATTTTAAAATTTTATGAAAATAAGAGGAAACATTGAAATTTCCCAAGTATAAAGTAAAAAAAAAAAAAACTGGCAAAGGCTTTTAAAGATAAATTTTATTAATGCAGATTTTTTCCATTACTTTTCATCTTTAATTTGCAATTGAATTTTTTAAAAAGTGATATATTTTAAAATTATTCTGTTTTATAATCAATACCATAAGAAGTCTTTCTGTTCAACCCAAATTTAATACTATTAGTTTATTAATTAATAAGTGAATTCTAGAAGTATAAAAACAATGCTATGATGCATAAATGCCCAAAACTTTCGAAGTCGAGCGCAAGAAGTCAGTGAAAAATAAACTATCAAATTCCATCTTTACAAGCATGAAACAAGTCAAAAGCGCCATAAAAAGTAAAATTCTAAACAACTTCAGAGCATAATACATCTTTTTTCACAATAATGAAATCATATATTTAAAGGTTTTGTTGTTGTAATGAAACTTGGTCAAACCAAGCCGAATTAGCAGAGCTGTTTCGATTAAGGCAGAGGTGTGTGCTTTTCGTTGTTAACGAGCACCGTTCAGGTGAAAGGACGACTTTGCTCGAACACACACGACACAACCCTTTTTAGGGGACAGTCGAATTCATGCATACCCTCATTCATCCATCCATCAGCAAGTCAGAATTTAGATCCAAATCAGAGACCACCTCATCCCTGAGGTATAATTTGTTATGGATAGTTATTATGGAATGATACCCCCAGAGGTATAATTTGTTATGGGAACTTGGAGGACTTTGCAGTTACGACCTATTTAACATGCCCCAACTGCCATTAGCCAACACGGCGGTCTTTGGACTAGACGAGGACAGAACCTGCGACATTTCGGTTACGAGTCTGGTACTCTACCAACCAGGCTACCACGGCCCTCTTAAAAGTTTTTGTCTGCTTTAACGCTAAGTTTACCACGAGGTCTCATATACCTATTTCTATCAAAATGCCCAAAATGATTCTTTCCGATATTTAATTAGAAGAAAATATAAATTAACCTATCTGTTATGAAGTTAAAGAAAAAAAAAATTATATTTTCAATATATTTGTTGAGATGTGATGTGATGAAAAAGCAGTTTTTTTCCACTAAAAAGTGTTTGATTTCTAAATTAAATTTTCAAGAATTATTCTTCTACCATCATCGTCTATCAAAAGGTTGATTCTCACGTCTTCTTACTAACAACCTATAATAGCTTCTATCTGAAGGACCTCAGGCTTCTTACTTCTTACACATTTACTACACATTTTACTAACACATTTCTATATTTATACCAACACCTATGTGCGGTCCTTATCAAGACGTTACATATTTAAATATAAATGTATGTATTCTCTAAAATATTTATAAAAGTAAATTGCGAAATTTATAACAAAATTATAACTGTGTCCAATAAATTTAAAAACTTCACCTAAAATGTTTATTTATTGAGTTGATAAACAATTTTGTAGATCATATTCGATTTTTGCAACCTCGACATCTATCGTTTCTTATTTTATTCGTAGCCTGTTTCTCTCAAACACTTTTTTCATGTATTCACGCGTTTCTTATCTCTTGATTCTCTAATAATAATTAAAAGAATAATACAATAATAATAATTAGAGAAATCGTTTTAAGATATTTTGGGATTTGAAACAATGAATCACTTTCCAGTATTTAATTGAAAAAAAATTTTAAACATTTTTTTCCATACATAAATTATTTATTCCTGGAATATATATGAAATAAATCCGATTTGAAACTTAAACTGAAATTTTTGAAATAGATCAACATTAATATCAGAAGTTGTATTAATAAATATCTGAAAGAGTTAAGCATAAAATGCTTATGCAATTTTATGATTTTTTTAGAATTCATACAGATTAAGTTGTTGTTGAAAAATTATTCGATAAAATATTTATCAAATTGATAACGCATTTTCAAGGATTGCAGTAAAATTCCATTTCTAATATAGCACTATAAATGCGATTCAATACCATACAATTAAAGAATTATCAATTAAATCGTGTTGAATCATAAATATATATTACGTGTTTATATTTTTACATGCGCAGTTAGTATTGATTTGGGCTAATTTGATTGCGTTGTTCTCTTTAACTGAATTCTAAAATAGTAATGTAATTAGCAACGCACTACCAAGATTTGGTTTTGTCGCACTAAATTACGTTAACGCACTATAAATTGCGTTCTAAATTTTATTAACACATGCGAAGCATTGGCTGAAGCTGACAAACTTTAATGAATTCCAAGAACAGATCTCAGCTATAAACAATAAACGATTCTATTAACAGAAATTATTTCAATTTTTTTGCTTTATGCTGTAATATAATCACATGCCATATATAAATTTAATGAATCGATTTTTTAGCAAGTTTTATTTCAAACAACATTATGGAGTTAAATTATTATAACTGATTTGCGGAAAATAAAAATTTTGAGTCGATAGTTAGGATAAATTTCATCTATTTATTCTTTACCGCCATAAATACAATAGAGAAATGTAATTGTAGCTTCAATATTTACGTGTAAAATAGAATTTAAAACTTAGGAATAGTTTTTTTAAAAATTATAGACCATCTTAAATTAAACACACAAAACGAATTCTTTTAAAAATTGTTATACTTGAAATTTTCAGTTATTATCCGGTTAAGCCCATAAGGTATTTATAGTGGTTTTAAAAAAGGGAAAAATACTTCTGGTTTATTCGGGAATCGCATTCGTCACTGAACAAACCAACTGGGGGCACTTTGTAACTGAGGATGAGGATTGAGAAAAGATGATAAGATGCATTTAAAAACTTAAATTATTAATTAAAAATTTTGAATTTAGTGTTGTAAAACACAATAACCCATCAGTAAGGTATTATGAGTTAATTTGCTTTTTTCTTCGATGTTTTATTGTCATTTTTCATTCTTAAATTATTATTTCATACCCTTTTTAATTTTTTATATAAAATTCTGCTTTAACTTTGCTTTTAATCACAATTTTAACGTTCATTTTTTGGGTTGCAAAATATTTTTTTATGTCTTTCACTTGTTTCTGTATCACATTTCCTACTTTTCTAAAGACCTCATTGACTTAAAAACAATATATATTGAACGTAAAAGTTAAAACAAGTAATTTTTTTAAAAAATAATTCAATTCCTATTAATATTTTTATATTATGTATGCATAACATATTGTTCATTATGAGTATCGCAACAGTAATGTTAGAGCTTGGCACAAATTTGGCAACTTTAGAAGCAAAATAGAAATTATTGGAAATTTTTAATTAATATTTGAAAGAAAACTCAGTTAAATAAAAGCTGATGCAAAGGAAATCAAGAAATAGACTACAAACAAATAGTTAAACCAACGCGAAAACGGACTTAATCGTTGCCAGATGGGTGATTTCTATGATTTGCTAATAGAAACTGATTGCCTTAACCTCAAAGTTATTTTTTCGCATTATCTTAAAACTAAATAATAATAATCTAATACTATAATACGAGGAATGGTTGCCAAGTCGAAAATCGCCCCAGAATTAATAAACTCCAGTAAACTTGGGGGTCTGGGGTTTTTGGCCACGAGGAATCGATTGGCGCCGGTTTTGAAGCGCTACGGTCGAGCAGTTCGGAGTTACAGATAGGATATTTTCAAACTTTATTAGTTCGCCATAATGGCCACTTAAATTTTCAAGCGGTAACGTGCTGCCATCTATAGCCAATGTGGCGAACTAATAAAGTTTTATGTTTATGCTGTTATAGGTTTATAATATGTTTCTTATGTATGTATATATGTTTGGTTTTTCTAAATAAATTTGTCAAAAATATTGAACTTCAACACACTTCAATCTTTACCTTTGTATAGAATAGTTCCCTTTCCAAACTCTAACTTTGTTTAGAATAGTTTACAATGGTGCACTTTAACCGGTTATCTTTTCACCAATGGTTTCACAAATTTTCTTATGGCATGTATTGTTTTGATAAATCACAATTGAAAATTTAAATCTTCGAGTTAGCTTCGATACCTG
>JAPMOQ010054910.1:412049-433433 GCA_026543055.1 Argiope trifasciata
TATATATATATATAAACATTAAAAAGGCAGTCAATCTAAAAAAGAACAAATACAAATATTGAAAAAATAAATATAAATATTGAAAAATAAATTTGAAGACATTCGAGCCTCTAACTGAAATGTCGTAATAGTCTTTTAAACTTCATTCATTTTCAAAAAAAAAAAAAAAAAAAAAAAAAAAAAACTTTAAGGCAGAAAAAATAATCTAAAATCTTATTATTTACTCTTAACTGCTATGCCTATTTACTCTAAATTCTAATAAATATAATGATAATGTGCACACAAAAATATATCTATTATCACTGCAACACATGTGAAGAAATATAAAGCAAGTTGCTTTAACAATGAAAAGTATCGTTGAATTTCAAAATATTTTAAGTGCTTAACAAAGTTCTGAAGTAAAATTTATATCCATGAAAAATCCATTTTATAATTTTAAAATGATGAAAGAATATTTTTGTGCAATGATTCGAGAAAAATTAGAAATAGATTGATATTTAATTAAAAATCTAATTAAAATTTTGGAAGAAGTTGGTTTATTGAGGACCACCTTCTTAAAAAATAGAAACGTGCCCAATGTGGTACTTTGGACAAAGAGTTTAATTTCACCATAGATGCCTCATGATACATTTTACAGATAATGTAAAAGTTTATAGGTATCATCACGTTAAAAGCTTCCAAATATCTTGATAGTTTAAGATTGATAAGGAAGTCAGTCAATTTTAAAATCGAGATAGAAATACAATCAATTCTTTAACTAAGATGAGAAAATACATTTAGAATAGAAAGGACAAATAACAAATGACGTCATCTTATTAGTTTAAACACATATTAATTGTTTTTCCTTAATTTTCTCCTTGTGCTGAAATATTTCATATTAGATGCTGATTACCTTAAAAGCACCTATCTAGCATTGAATAATATTTTCCATTCATGAAAAAGCTATTCAATATAAATTCCTCATAACTTTAGATTTAATTGGAATTTTTTTATTCCATTATATTTCGTTGAGAGATTTTAAATAGCTTAAAGTAGGGATCCCTTCTTTTTTCTTTCTCCCCCCCGCACACACTTCTTTTTTTCTGTGAGAACCTATTTTCGAATAATATTGGTTAAAAAAATACGAATCAATCTATGAAATATGAATTATTCAAAACTAATCTAAAATACTTTTTAAAAAGTGAATTAACATTTGGATTTTCTTTAAGGTGCTATAAAAATATGCTGATATTCAGGTATTTATGTTAATATTATAATTAAGATAATTATATCTATTACAGCAATATTATTAAGAAAAGTAAATATAAAGTATAATTTCCATTTAAATAAATTAATTCAAACATAGGTATAAATTATCCTTTTTCCTTCATAAAAAAAAGGAATGAAATTTCAGATAGTGTAACTTATGTTTGAGAATGTAAATAGTGAAATGAATTTATTGTCAAGTATAGCCACGTACGTATATATTTATACACTCAACTAGTTTCAGTTTAGTTTCGCATGGCAACAGTTTTTATAATTTTAAATTCTGATTTTGTTCTAAAAATTAAATAAAATTTGCTGAGAATAAAGAAATGATGGCAAACATTTACTGCTGTATCTTATATTCATAATGAAATACAAATCCGGAAGGCATTTTATTGCTGCATTGAGTTTAGTTATATTAAAGAATCCTTTTGATACTGCACTAACTCTATTTGGACGAATATCATAATTTTGAACCGTGGTCAGATTTCAAAATTGCCACCTGATCTGGTAACAACGGCTACTTTACATTCAATGGATTTCACAAGTCAAAAACTTATATACATGGTAGTACTAAATAATTCTAGTCTCTAATCCGAGGCTTTTACATGGATAGAAGAGAAATTGAAAACACGAACTGCCATTATTTCATTTGATCACACAAAAAGACTTACTTCATTTAATATATAGTTTCCTTTAATAAGGAGATATTTCATATAAACAGAAATTTACGTTGGTTGAAATGGTGTGGGACTTCTATTCACATCACTGCAAAGTTTCCTTTAACAAGGAGATTCTTCATGTAGACAGAAATTATTTCCGATCTAATATCCATTTATGTAGGCTGAAATGGTGTGGAGTTTCTTTTTACATACTATTTCCGATCTAATTACTTTTTATACATCACTCAATAAAATATGTTCTTTGAACACAATTTTCACCTTAATGGAAAATTAAAAGTATCAGTGGCAAAGGTTTGCTTTCCTTTGACGTAATCTCTATTAAAGTAGATCACCTGCCCCTCTTTTGCAGAAGAATTGTGGACAATGGTCATCAATATCACATGTACTCAGATATTTATTCACACAATTTTGAATATTTTGCATTCTGTAATAAAAAGAATAGTAATGTAAACGAAAATAGATTTGAACCTTTTTGTTAACCATTTTTAATCAATACTTGATACAGAATTACAAGTTAAGTTTTGTTACATACCAAATTTCATTTCTATGAATATTGTTATTAATTTAGTACGTTTGATGTTGTGCGAATGTAAAGGCTGGCACAAGAGCAATAAAAAAAGCTAATTGTTTGAAAAAATTGTTCCAAACTTTTTTGAGCATATCTATTTGCATATATTTTGTACGATATTTTACGATATAGCTCTATGTCTTTTATTGTTATCCTTTGTATATAAACAAATCTTGAATAAAATTGATTTTTTTTAATTTGATGGAATTTTTCGCATTTTAATGCATTTCAAATTTTATCCATCTAGCTGAGAATATTTTGGACTTACCGTGTTTACAGAGAGACAGGCGCAATTCTGAAAATGTATTCGTTGAACTCAGACTAGTTTGACGCATGAGATTCGTCAAAATGTAGAATTTGAATGTTTTATCGATTGCTTCACTTTGTATGCTTCTTAATTAGTAAAATAAAAATACAATTATCAGAGCATTATTTATAAAATCTTACAGGACACTATCCGTAAATGATGCCTTTCATGAATTTCATAATTACAGCAAATTTATTCCTGGATTTCTGCTTCAGCAGTTTCAAATGAAGGACATTAAATCGAAAAAACAGTATTTTTCCAACCGAGCTGTTTTCTCGCAAATGGTAAAACACACTCAATCATCCGGTTTGTGTTCTCCGTATTTTCCGGTTCAATTATTTATAAAACGAATCGTATTTTAAATAATTGTAAATTTAGAAGCCAAACAAGTGATAATAAGTGGCACTTAATCAATACTGTTATATTACACACTTTCAGTCGGTCGCTTAACAAGGACTTTAGTTTTTAGAACGATATTCCAGTAAAAAAAAAAGGGTTTCAAAGCAAGTAAAGAATAGCTTTCCCAGGAAACTTAAGTTAATGGCTGAGTGCGATTAAACTCATTGAGTAGTTCTTTACACGATTTTTTTATAATAAAAATGTTTATATAATTATTTGCTGTAAAAGAAATGCATAATGTATGAATAGCATATGTTTATATACTATTTTTTTTTTAATTATTTGGAAAAAATATATTATGGATTATTAACAGTTTCAAAATTGTTTCGAGAGGCTATTTTCATATTTGTGCTCTATTATGCTCTGAAAATGAATTTTATCATGAATCTAAGACATTTGTTTTGAATAATCCTTGAAATATTATTTAAACTATTGAAATTATTCCGTTGTACACATAAAAATTCTCTTTCCAGTTCTTAAATATTTTTAAAATGCTTGATTTTGGTAAAAAAAATGTTTTTATATCAATTTGCAGTTTAATCATTTCCACTTTAATTTAAAGATGAAATTTTGGGAGAGTTGACAGATAATTAGAAAGACATATAGTACATTACGGCTGAACTTTTATAACTGCATGAGTTAATTACATGACTATCAAAATTAGAACATGAAAAATATTTTGACGATTCTTATATTTAAAAAAAAGTTATATAAAGTATTTAATTGTCAATGATAAGTCACATAAAATATTTAACTGTCAATAATAAATCACATAAAATATTTAATTGTCAATGATAAGTCACATAAAATATTTAATTGACAATGATGAATCACATAAAATATTTAATTGATAATGATAAGGGACAAAATATTTAATTGTCAATTTTAAAGAGCTTTGGGATTGGTGAACCGACTGGTCACCAAAAGCGGTTATTAAGAAATAATTTTTCAAAATACTGAAAATTTTGTCAGAAGCGAACAAATCCTGGTGAACATTTTCAGGTATTTACAGTATTAAAAGAATTATTTAATTTAAAAATAATATTTATGTAATTTAAAATTAATGTAATTAAGGTCAAAATGCGTTTTTAAATATTTTTATCACCAGAAAAAAATGGTTTCTTCTTTAAACGAAAGGTCAAGATGAAAGTGCTTGGCGAGAAATATCGCCAAAATAGTAGACACGTGTCAAATATACACGTGTCAAATTGACTTCGGTTAAGAAAACTAAGAACGCTTTACCAAAATAAACCGCTCTCTAATGCATAAATTATAAAGTTTATTTTTAAACTCTGAAGTTAGAGTTGTTTATTTAAACGAAATGGAAAACAAAATAAACTATACGAGGGGAAATTTTTATATTTATGAAATCGTATATTTAGAAATTTTATTTTTTAAATTCTGATAATATTTTATGTGAAGAAGAATTTGTTTATATACTTGGCCAATACCTTCACCCTTCTATATTTCCTATTCCTAATGAAGATTTATGAGAGATTTATTTTAGTTAGTATGCGATCCTTTTATTTAAATATCAAAAAATAAATTAAAATAAATTAATTAATTATTATAAATTAAAAATTACTTTATTACATCTAAAAACTCATCAGTTAATGCGTTTATTGCTTATTTTATAATAATTCATGTGTAAAATTCAGGAAATTCAAAAACGAATGAACAACATTTATTTTATTAATTATAAGTTGAGTCGAAATAAAATAAAACTAAACACAGTGAAGTTAGTAGTTGATATTCGTGAACATTTGAGAGAAAAATTCTTAATTTGGCAAACGAATTTCAATTGTCTTAAAAATAATTCATTTTTGACTGATTATTAGAAAACATTTAAGGTATATTCGAATTAATAAGAATATTATATAAATGAGTATTGTTATGTTCTTGAATATTAAATACTAACTTTACTGTGTTCATTACTAAACACAGTAAAGTTAGTATTTAATATTCGAGAACATTTGAGAGAAAAATTTTTAATTTGGCTAAAGAATGTCAGTTGTTTTAAAAATCATTTGTTTTTTACTGTTTATTTATAAAAAGTTTTTGGGTATTTTCGCATTAATAAAAATTTTATATAAATGAGTATTGTATCTTTATTTGCATATTTCAACAGTAAATTTAAACATAAAATCTATTTTCGGAAATTAAAATTTGATTTTCTCTTCTCAAGGCTAGAAAAACTTAAATTTAGACAATTGTGCTGCAAATAGTTTGACAAAATACATCTATTTTCGCCTTCTATATTATAAAGAATTGTCGCGGTATCGGTCGTGAAAATATATTGCTCTAAAATTCATTATATTCTAATTAAAAAAATTAAAAATATCTCCATTTCACAATTGTATTTTTATTTTGATATTTTCAAAGAAGGAATAAAAAAATCCAGAAATACCATTCGAACGCGATTTTCTATTTGTAATTGCACCGTTTCATCGAAACGAATCTCTGCATTGGGAAAAGCTCAGGTGAAACTGAGGTTTCTCAACAATGGCTGCTGATTGGCGGAAGGGTTTCGTGATGTCATCGGCGAGGGAAGTTCGGCTTTCACCTAAAATGTCGCCACGCTGTTGTGGAAACAGTAAAAGCTGGCAGTTGTTAGCACTAGTGAGGAACACTGGCAAAAAATTACTGATTCCAATGTAAATAATGGCTGACAAACTGGGTAATACGGAATTATTTTGGGAAGATGCCGTGGTTATCGCAATTTATTTTGCTTTAGTTTTAGCTATTGGAGCATGGGTAAGAAAAAAAGAATTCTTCGGATTTTATTGCAAATTTTTATCGCCGTTATTTTACTGTGAATTCAAATGAAACGAACTAAGAGAAATATTTATCGAATTTCTTTAGAATAACATTTTTAATAGAAAAAATAAAAGCTGATTTTATTTTGATGATTGCATTTATTTGAATTTTATATTATTAGCAATTTGGAGACTGACTAAATTATATCTATCTATTTTCAATTCCTATGCAATTTCACTTAATAATTCTGTTTAGAAGAAAATAAACACTCGCGTGTAGAAGACATTAACTGAGTTTAGTATGTAATTGATGCAGTTTTATTCCAATTTTTGGATTTAACTTGCACAAAACTATTTTTGCATTATAAAAATCATTGACTCCTTATATATTTTAAAAATGTCTAAATTGAAAGGCTCCTATCTCTGAATTGAATTTATTTTTATCCTTATCGCCATAAAGCTGGCATGTTCTTTTAATTCGTTTCATTCAAATCCTAAATAAAATGTTTCTATTATGCAGTATATAGCACGAATGACACGTGTAGAACTACTAGCTGGTACCCGGCGCTTTGTTGCAAGCCAAAAAAATAATATTATGTGCAATCAATCAATATTTTGGAAATGTTTTATCGAAATCGGATGAATGGTACGACAGTATATAAATGCGAACAAGCAAATATCCTTTTTTATATATTAGATTTGAGTATACTTTTAAAATTGGTTTAGCTTGATGTTCTTTCAGAATGGTTATGAAAGAAGCTATTTATTGTATCTCGTGATTCGTTTCATATTCTTGCAGAATTTTCAAACTTATTGTTAGAAAATGTGATTAAAATATTTTTTTAAAAATTGATTCAACATAGAAACTATATTTATACCATAAAAGCGCTAATATAGTTAAAAAGATAGTTTTTTTGAAAATTAAGATAATCTAAAATTATTTGAATATTTTTTGGAAGTTATTGCGAAAAACTCTAAAATGTAATTAAAATTTTAAACCACCAGGATTAGTCTCCCGAAAATTTTCTATTTCTGAAAAAAGCTAAATTTTAAAGTTTTAATCCAAATTTAAAACCCCTAGGATTGGTCCCTCTTGATCATTCTCCCATAAACTGTAAGAAAGTTGTTAACTCTGAGAATTATTTGCATGGCATTTGTGTACAATAGTTATACAATATTAACTTTTAACATAGATTTAGCATTTCTACTGAATCTATTGTTTCCTCGGCGAGTTATTTGGTGATTAATCCTTGGTAAATAGATGCGGTTGAGATCCTGAATTTATTAAAAATATTTTAGGTAATTGTATTGTGCCTATATTCATCTCGTAGATGTAAACAATAATCTGACCAAGTTTCATCGCAATCGGATGAATGGTTTAGGAAGTCATAGGAGATATACAGATAGGCATTCATTTTTATTTATATAGATTTATTTAGTTGGTATCGGGCCTTTCTTACTAAATTCATTTATATAGTTTCCTTCAATTAATTTTCATTTTTGTGTCTTAATTTGTTTTTCCATTTTTGTGTCATTTATATAGTTTCTTCTAATAATTTTTTCATTTTTGTGTCTTAATTCTAACAAATTGAAAACCTTTATAAAAAGTTCAATCATTTGTTTTCCTTGCAAAATCCATTTCACCTTCCCTTTTTTACATATTTTTTAACATTTTGTTAAAGTCTTTTCGAATATATTAGTTAAAATTAGGGTCATCAAGTGTTCTACTTCTCTTAATTGCTGAACATTAACGGAATATTGAGTTATCTCAAATCACTTCTTATATTTAATTATTTAAATACTTTAAAAAATGATTTTTGTACAACTGGAATGATTGTGAAATGCGAACTTCTGTAACTATTGACGACAAGTAACCTTACTAGATTTTATTAATTTTGTTATAAACATCTAAATTAAGTATAAAAGATTAGCATTGACAGATCCTAATCATAAATTCTATGCGAAGTTTTGTATCCATATGCTTTTTCTGAACATACGTACATACTTGACGTGTACGTACATACTTGAATTAAAAACTGATTTGATGCAGAATATTTTTCCTCTATTTTGCTCGATTCAAACAATAATTCAATAAGAAATTAACCAAATACAATTATTTATATATCAAAATATTATGTATGCAACAGTGGATGTTTTGTGTCTCAATCAAAGTTATATTTATAGAAATAAACTTTTAATAGTCTATTTAAAAATTAAAATTGCGGAAAAAATCTCGCTCTACTTATTGTTGATCAAAATATTGTAAAAGAAACTAATTTTTTTATAACTTGATTAAGGCAGTCAACATGAAGACTAAGACAATTTCCAACTAGAATTGTGTGTCTAAGAATTAGAATTTAAGATATCATTAATTTTTAATTAATTAGTCTAATATTGTTTTTTATTCACTGAAATGAGATTGAACATATATTAATGACGTATTCTAAATAAATTCTGTTGAATGAATTAATGAAAAACAAATTCAATCAACAAAAAAAAAGTTGCGTACTAACTTCATAATAATTTTAATTCTTCTGTAGTTATAGTTCAAAAATTTTCCCTTGATTTATATTGGCACATATACGTATAATTTTAAATATAACAAACAATAATTTAATCTGGAAATGTTCCGCTAAAAATTACATGTAGATAAAATTCAGACAAAAAACTTCATTTTTATCAAAGCATTTCATTATTAAAAATGTACTATTGAAAAATAACTTAAACCGCTTTCCAGATATTTTAGATATTTTTAATAATTTGGCATAATACTTCAGATATTTCATTCAAAATAAGTAATTGGAATATATTTTTGATAATTCGAATATCAATAAGCGAGGTTAGAATGACCGCTAAATAAAATGGAGCCCTCGCATTTAGCATCTTTAGAATGGTAATTTTTTTGCAATTTTAAAATCAAATTTGATATTCGTTTCGAACTAGAATGAATAGAATTCTGATTACAAAAAATTTTCGAATTGATTTTGAAAACTCAATTGCAATAATTTTCGGAAAATTACAAATTTAATACATTTCAAAGGATTACGGATTTAATAAATTTCAAATTTTGAATTGACTAAGATATTATACTCTAGTGCTTTCAGAAATATAATAGGCCAAACCAAGTTCAGCGTGAAAAAGATGTTTTTACTCAAAAAATACATTACCATGCACAAATACGATGCAGTGTAATTTGTTTCTTCATGCATTTCTATGCAGAAATTCGCAATTTCACTTCGCGAGTTTTCTTCGTACTGACATCGTATCAGAAAAATCCTGTCGCGCTTATTTTAAGTTATTTTTCTCCACCAAATCAAAAATACTTGAGCATTTTCTGTGAATCGTTAAAAGCGATTGTTAGAATTATTCAATTTTTATCGTTATTTAAAAATTTTTTAAAAATTATATTAATGTACATAGAACCCAGCAAAAAATTAATAAAAGCTTTCCCGTTGTTTGGAAAACAAATTTATATCCTAAGAAAAATTTACTTCCTTTCAGTTCGCTGAAGGTATGTACTTTGAATAAAAACTTCTTTATTTCTTTTTATTATGCGAGAACATGATCCTGTTTTCGTTAGGAGGTTTTGAATAATTGAAGAGTTAAAAAAATTGTAGCCCGAAATCGCGTAGACAATGAATAATATGTTATAAAGGGCAATATTTATCAGCACCTTTAATCGCATATATTTTTTTTAAGCTTTTACTAGTACTGCATTATTATTATGTTTGCTTCTTTGAAAGCAGATGCGTTTTTAAAACGTTGACGTAAAACTATCACATCGTATCTGTTATTTTCAGGGACCGCGGTGGCCTGGTGGTAAGGTCACGGCTTCGGAACCGGAGGGCTTTAGGTTCGAGACTCAATACAACCGAAGAGCCGTCGTGTAAGGGGGTCTCTTGCACATTAAATCCGGCAGGCCAATCGTCCTCCCGCTGGTGCGGTGGGGTGTGGAGAGGGGGTGCTAGTTCAGGTGTCGTCCTCGTCAACTGACCGTGGTTCAAAATGAAGAGGCCAGTTCCAAAATAGCCCTGATACTGCTTTACAGCGGGACGTTAAAATAACTAAAACTGTTATTTTCAGGGAATGCAATTTTTTTCGGAGAAAATGAAATAATTTCATTTTTATAATAAGTTTTAAAAACTTCCCTCGCGTTTAATAATAGTTTTGATAAAAAGTATTTTCCCTTTTCCCTATTGGAGAAATATCACTTCATTTATTCTTAAGAGGGAAACATTGAAGGATTTGACTCAAGTTCTAAGATTAATCCATTATGAAACTGTCTGATGATCGCAGAAAGTAAAAAATATTTTTTATAATTTAATATGTTTAAGAATTTATTGATAAATAGTTTGTCATTTGGAAATAGAATATATATATATATATATATACAGAGAAAGAGAGAGACCAATGGAGAAGTCTCGTGATACCGATTTAAACTAGTTAAGGATTTAAATTAATTAAGACAAATGATGACTTAAAAAAACAAAGCACTCAAATGATGTTAAAAAATAATGATAACGTGAAATTTGTGATCGTAGATTTCATTTTTGTTGTTGTTGTTGTTTCTTTAATTTACTTTCATTCGAGGAGAAAAATCTAAGCTACTTTTCTTGAAACGCAATAAAAACATTTGTTGTTGTTTTCATTTTCGTGCATTAGAAACGTTAATTCAACATTTAGTCACTAATGTCTGCAAGTCATTTTACCAAACCTTGACACATAGCATGGAAAGGAAGGGTGAACAGTAGTTAAACCCCTTCTTTGCTATGTTAACGATAACGTGCCCAAGCTGGTAAGCCCCCTTTTCTCTAGTCTGGCAACCCTATTAGTTTTTGATTTTATTACTGGCTATGACGGCTGAAGACCGTGATTAGCGAGTTGGCGATTTTTGAACATTGAGCCAAACAGGGAGTTAAACTCCGGAGTTATTGAAAGAAATTAACATTTCTGCCGAAACATTGATGCGACTTTTAAGACAGCATTTAAATGAGCTGTGAAAGATGTCTGTATGTAGCAAATGTTCATAGTTTATTACAAAATGAAGCATACACAGTTTAACAATGTGGTCTCGGATAAATTCACTGGCTTAATTTCTTGGAAGAACTCAACAATACTGCATTTCTGAAGCTGCTTCATATGAAATATAATTTACGTTAGTTCACCTCCATGATTTCTTTTTTGTATAATCGAAATCTTGATATATCTTAGAAATGCTAAACACATTAAGGTAACCGACTACGTTAAAAACATTAATTATCGACCATATTGGCGGATGTTTTCATTGCTATTATTTCTTGTAGTTCAGACTTTCCTCTTTCCTAAGCAGTTTATCTTTTTTAGGAAAAGGAAGGCCTGACCTATCATACAGGGACACGTATTTTTCTGCTAAATTTTGATTAAAACTTCAATTTTCATAAAATTCTCCACTGTTAACATATCTCAAAAACTAATTGCTCTATTTATATAAAAGTATCAGCGTGTTTTAAATAATATGGTGAATGAAATGAACCAAAAGTTTTATTGTTGATGAAATACTGATTTCATTTACAGTGATTTTTTTTGAAAATTTAGTTGTAAATTGATGGAAAAAATGCGTATATACGCATATTTTTATCTATAACTTCGTTGTATCTTAAATTTTTTTAAAATTTCGGTTCATCTCTTGTATTATTGTATTCTATATCTTGTGTACAAAGAACTACGGGCTTGCTGCATTATATTTTTGTGTAGTGTTAGCCGTTTTGGTTAAATTTCATTAAAATTTACTACACATTTTCCTAGTTCTCAAAATATATTTTCAAATAATCTTGTTGCATGTATCGTATTTTGTATAATAATTGATAATACATCTAAAAATCATAGTTTAAAATAGTTTTTAAATTTTCAGTTTTTTAAAAATTTTTCTTCGATCGTAATCGGATACCTTAGGTGAAAAAACATTATAGCAGGTGTAATTATGAAGTAAGTTACAGAGTAAACATTATAAATTTATAATCTAAGATTCTGTATTTTAATACCTCTTTTGCAATGTGTTTCTTGTGCTGCGATGGCCAGTGATGAGGTTTCGAATCGCAGTTTTCCATGTTTGAAACCCGATTTAATTGAAGAACCGCCTTGTAATCGGGTGTAGTGAGCGCTAAACCCATTAGGAGTAAATGTCCCTTCACCGTTAAGGAAATGCGGGTTAGAGAATCGTCTTTGTTTTCTGACAACGGTTCAAACTTGAGAGACCCGCTCTAACATAGCTCTCTACTGGCTTCGAAACTGGACTTGAATGCAAGTAAATATTATAAAATTTTCTTTTTTTTCTTACTTCGAAGATAGTGTAATTTTTGAGATTTCTATCCGAGGTCGCTTAATGGATTTGGTTTCTTTGTTGTCTAGTTATATGTCACTATTCATGATGTATGTATACTATCCTATTGGATCCAAAGTTTATTTGAGTTGATTATACATTTCGCGCAATTTTTATATAGACTCTCCGCATCCTTCAATTATTTAATTTTAGCTTACAAGTTTTACAAGTCACAATTCTGAGCAAAAATATCATTCCAAAAAAAAATATTCAAATCTTGTCATTTCTTTTATTCTCAAATCAAACATCAATCCTAAAACCGATATTTAGCCACAAGGTAGCAAAGGATTTCAAGCATCTACGGAATGAGAATTTATCACATTTTAATTTCTTATTAATAGAATTTTTATTAGAAAAAAATTAATGTTTTAATGCGAGACTCGCTAACCTTTTGAAAGAAATTTCTATATGAAATTATGAATATATGAACTCAAACTTTCTCTCTTTTTTGTTTTTTTACCAATAAATAAATAAAACAGTTAAATAGGAAAATACAATATTTAAACGTGGGTGAGTTCACCAGTTAATATAAAACTAAAATTGATAAATATAATTATAATGGTACTAAACTTCAAAATAAAAATGATCGCATGACTGACATTTTGATTTCGTGTAATGGAACTTTTTTTACACGTTGTTCTGAATCATTCCAACATTGGTAAAAGTGCTTATACGCAAAAAACTAAGTAGTAACTTTCTAAGTAACTTTCTTTTCTCCGCTTTCATGCTCGACGTGGTTAAACTAAAAACACTGAGAATCGACCACGTCGGCATTTGTTTAAAATTGTTATTTCTTGTAGATCAGACTTTCCTCTTTCCGAAACAGTTTATCTTTGCTATTAGAAGGAAAGCCCCTTAACCTATCATCCAGGCTCACATATTTTTTCAGCTGAAATTTGTCTTTCAATTTTCTCAAAACTTTAATTTTCATAAAAGTTATCCACCGTCAACATATCTCAAAAGAAATAGAGGAATTTGCATAAAAGTTTCAGCGTGTGTTATAATGATATGAACAATGAAATGAACCAAAAGTTTCATTGTTTGGAAATACTTTTTCATTTATAGGCTTTTTTTAGAAAAAATAAGTTGTAAATTTATTTAGAAAATGCATATATAAGGATATTTTGACCCAAAACTTTTTGAATCTCAACATTTTTTGTTAGATTTTGGTTCGTTTTATTCATCATTGTATCCTATAACTTGTGTACAAAGAAAAATAGGATTGCTGAGTTATCGTTTTGAGTATGGTGCTAACCATTTTGATTGAATTTCATTAAAATTTACTACACATTTTCCTATTTTTTTTATATTTAAAAATTTTGTTTTTGTATTTATAGTAATTTGTAATATAACTGACGATACATAAAAAAACCACAGTTTTAAATAGTTTTTAAAAAATCTACTTTTTCAAAAATTTTCCTTCGAACGTAGTCTGATACCTTAATATTGGGTTGTTCGGAAAGTCATTTCGTTTTTTTTTGTCAAAATGAAAAGAAATTTTCGTTTAATGAATAAATTATTTATTAAATTATAAAATTGCCATTCTGGTCTAATACCTTTTGCCATATTTTTGGTAGTAACATGATTACACGCTCATAAAAGTTTTGGTCTTTGCTGTAAAAAAAAACTGATCGAGGTGGTTTTTGGCCTCCTCATTTGAAGGAAAAATTTTGCAAATCAGTTCTGGTACTGATGTACTGTTAACACATCTTCTCCACACATATTGGCTAATTTATTTCTGACTTGACAGCATTTTTACCTTTTATATAGCAAAAAAGAAAAAAATGACGAAAATGCTGTTTATTGCTCTCCATATTTAAAAGGGCACCATCCAAAAACTACCGCGAAGAATCAGCTGCACTTTTTCACACTCAAGCCTTGCTATATCAGCTCTTAAAACATAAAATGATTTTGCGGTTTAAGTATGAAATTGGGTGCGAAAAATACAATTAAATCCTCTGTCGGGAAAAAACGAAATTACTTTCCGAACAACCTAATAGAATCCATTGTACAAGCTGTAACTAGTTCTCATACAACGTATGACACTATACTCTGTCCCCATGTAAATTTTAAGTTTTTGTAGTTTTTCATTCTGTTTCTGGAAATAACCGGTACTATACTTACCTTTTTTTTATAAACAAACTGGGAAGATAGCAATTTGAAAAGTAACAGCTTATGAGTAGCATATGCAATTGCTTATCAGGGACTTTGGCAATCATAGCATAAATTCGTCGGAAAATATATTGTGTACAGCTCGATTTCCTGTGAGGGTTCACAGTATTAAATTTTAATAACTGAGATAGAATAAAATAAGAGGGAAATATCTTCTTTTATTCTAAAATGTCTGAAATATTTTATGGATTTATCAATAGTTGGTAAACAGAAGGAAAAAAAATGGGTAACTTTTTTTTCTCCTGAGAAATCGCAATACAAACACGATCTGTCTAATAATTTGCCATTACAAAACAGTTTGGGTTCGCTGTCAGCTGTCATTTCTCAAACCTTCATTTCAAGGGTGAGAAAACAAAGGATTTTCTAGCACTTTCGATGATCGTGAAATTCAGATTATTTCTGTGTTTATAGAATTCTTTTGCACTAGTCGAAGCAATAAGGTCGAAACCATTCATTTTAATATATACGAAAACTTAAAATTTATTTTAACAAATTGCAAAAAAAATTCTTTTTTTAATTCTATAATATAATAGTTTTTTTTTTAGTTTATATCTTTTCTTAAGTGTCAAAATTTATATTTTTGTAAAATTCTTTAAATTGTATTTATTGTATTGAGCAACAATCACCTGAATTTTTTTAAAAATTATAATCAAAGGTTGTTTGATTTTCAAATTCTTTTGCTTCTAATGTTGACATTTTTTTAGGCTGAGTAGTATTGCTTAGCATTAGTTATTCGAACTTAACTACCTAGAACAATATTTAGAAAGAGTTGTTTTCATTCTTTAATTCAAAACTTTTCTTTCTAAAATAAAAATGTAGCCATTTTTTTTTTAAATTAATCTGAAAAACTTGTTTAGATTAAAAATTTTACTATAAAATAATTTCTTTTATTCATTTCAAAATAAAATACTTTCTTTCATTAATTTCAGAATAAAATACTTTCTTTCATTCATTTTAGAATAAAATACTTTCTTTTATTCATTTCTGATTAAAAGACTTTCTTTTATTCACTTCAGAATAAAATGCATTTGTTCAACTTAATGTATTTCGCGTTTATAAGAATGGAAATTTGTGACCAATTTTACATTTTTTTTCTTAATGTTAGAATTGTGAAATCTTATATTTTTGAGCATTCTCTATCACAAAATAAAATTTTAATATATGTGTTGCAGTTATCATTGAATTGATTAATTTTATTGGAACTTGCTTTTCTTCTACTGATTTTACCTGTTAATGATGCTAAATTTCAAAATTCAAATATATTTAAAATGATTTTAAATTATCGCCATTAAAATGATACAAATAAAAAAATTTAATTTTGCAAATAAAAGTTTTGTTTTTATAAACTGTTTTTTTTTCTTTTTTAAAAACTCAAATATATCTGAATATTTCAAATAATCATACCATGTTATCACTTTTTACATGTTTGATGAGGTTCTTGTTTTATTTCATAATTCTATTTGAAAATTCAGACCTTAAGAGTGAAACTAGCATAGAGAATAAGAATTTAGTTTAGCTCTTTCCATTATTTTATTTTCAATTTTTAATCATGGATTATATTCTTAAAATGCATGATATGTGTAATATGAAAAATAGCTGAGGTGCCAAGATGGAATTATTTATTAATGAAAAATTATTCTGGAAGGAAATGCTCATAGATCTTCCATTAACGCCCTTTGTTATGTATATAAAATCAGAAATATCGAAAACTAAGAAACACAATGTCACATGTTTTCCTGTATAAAAGAATTATGGAATGGTTATAGGTGCAGTAAAATTATCTAATAAATAACAAATATTTTCGGATCTATTTATCGCATTCATTAACCAATGATTAACCTTCAAATAACTCGCCGAGGAGACACAACAGATTTAGTAAAGATGATAAAATCAAGATAGACATTAAAAAATTGTAGCTATTGTACGTAAATGCAATGCAAGTCTTTCTCTGAGGTAATAGTTTTATTAGAGAGTGAGTGAGAACCAATCCTATAAGTTTGGAATTTTAACCAAACATTTCATAAAATTTTAGCTTTTTTTGCCGTAACTTCCGAAAATATTATAATACAAAAGATTTTACACAATCGTAGTTTACCAAAACAACTATCTTTTCAATTATTTTAAAGATTTAATGGTGTAAATATAGTTTCTATGTTTAATCCATTTTAAAAGGCAATATTTTATGCACATTTTCTAATATTAAACGAGTATTCTGAAAGAATATGAAACAAATGACTAGATACAATGAATAGTTTCTTTCATTACCATTCTGAAAGAACAGCAAGCTTCACAATTCTAAAAGAATGCACAAATCTAATGCATAAAAATAAATATTTGTTTGTAGAACAGATTAATAAAAGTAGAATAAATATTATTTATGTTTCTCTTTTACGTATCCTTCAGTTTTAATTAATGTATTCACTGTCGACAAGGAAATAAATATCATTCTTAACCAAAGATAACTATTTCAAATTCCAAACAATAATTCAAAGGTTATTTATTCTGCGGCAGCAACGCGCCGGGTATCAGCTAGTAAGAAATAGAACTATATACATAAAAATTGCTATAAAAATGTCTTATACTTGTTCTAAATACCTTGCAATATTTCTTCAATTATTTTTACTATGATCCAGATACATTTATCTAGTGTAAGTTTTTATTAGTTCTTTGTTTTGAAAGAATAGCTACTATATTTCATTTGAATAGCCCTTCTCTGAAATTATGCATTTTTATTGAGTGATAGTAACTCTTTAGGCACATTTATGATAGTCTGTTGTATTTTTATTTGCATACTTTAAGGCATAAAATGTCAGGCTTATTTTCATTTTGACTTAGAGTCTAGACTTGGCTTTTGAAATTAAGAAATTATTAGTTACGTAATGAAATGCGTAAGACATTAGCATTGAACAATGACTAAAGAATTATGCTTTTTCTTATTTTTGCTGAAAGTACTGATTCAATGTGGAAGAAAAGACAAATTCCTTTGGAAGCAATTGATATGAGATAAATTCACATTTCGTAGATGCTTGGAATCGTTTGGGACCTTGTGACTAGATCTCAGTTTTAGGATTGATGTTTAATTTGAGGATAAAAGAAATGACAAGAATTTTGAATGGCATTTTTGGTGTAAGTTAAGTCCTTTGGGGCCAAATGTCTACCCATTTTTGAGGTATGGAAATTTATAGAGGGAGTTTCAGCCTAAATGTTGACCTCATCATCTGACTGCGGCTCTAAATTAGAGGCCGTGGTGGCCTAATGGTAAGGTCTCGACTTCGGAACCGGAGGTTTGCAGGTTTGAGGTCCGATTCCAACGAAGAACCGTCGTGTAAGAGGATCTGGTGCACGTTAAATCCGTTGGGCCCAAATGTCCTTCTGCTGGTGTGGTGTGGAAGTTTGGAGAGATGGGCGCCAGGCTTCTTCTTCGTCTGATCTCTGTTTGAAATGACGAGGTCCCTCTCAAAATAGCCCTACTGCTGCTTCAAAATGGGAAGGTAATATAACTAAACTAACAAAGCTGTTCTGAATTATGAGGTCGTCCCAAAAAAACCGTAATATTCCATATAACTGAACTTGAATGGCTTTTTTATAATTCAAGTCCTTGCGAAGAAAAAATAAATTTTAGAATGACTCTTTTTCGATCTGTACATTGAAAAACGAACGACCTGATAACTCTGTAATTTGTTGAGCAATCTGTTTTTATTCAACAGTAAAGAATAATTTGTTCTGAACTTTGTTATTATTTTCTTCTTTAAAGAAAAATTATGAGGTCGTCCCAAAAAAACCCTAATATTCCATATAACTGAACTTGAATGACTTTTTTATCATTCAAATCATTGCGAAGAAAAAATAAATTTTAGAATGACTCGGTTTCGATCTATACATTGAAAAATGAACGACCTGATAACTCTGTAATTTGTTGAGCAATCTGTTTTAATTCAATAATTTCTGTTTTAATTAATAATACAGTAAAGAATAATTTGTTCTGAACTTTGTTATTATTTTCTTCTTTAAAGAAGATATTTTAAAAAGACTACGTGATAAATTCTACAAAAATAACGGAACGTATCATGTTTTAAATTGATTTTAACTATTCTGTTTATCCAATTCCCACTATTAGTTTACACTCTTCCTATATATATTTATTTCTACATCTTGTTCAAATTTTCAATCTTTTTTTCTTGTTCAATCGTTAGTAAAATACTTGTTATTTATCCTCTCAAGTTCAATATATTTTTCTTTAATTTGTAGTTGATGACACTTGATGTTAATACATGTTTTTTAAATATTAATCCGTTAATTAGATTTAATTCATTTTTAATACTTTGAAGGTGTTTTAGTAGTTTGTAATGAAAATTGAAACCAACAGGCCGTAGTTCAATCGCTAAAATGCAAAACTTTCAGTATTTTTTTCCCTTCAATAAGAAGAATGGGCTCAGATTAAAAAAATAAGCTCAATTCTTGCAAAAATCTAATTTTTTTCATAATCTTTAATGAAAAGTAACTAAAATAAAGATATCCTTCGTTACCTAAGTAGGAATGAAATTAACATTTTTTTATATATTTCTTATTTCTTAATTAAGAACAGATGCGACCAAAATAAGTAATATTCTCAACAGCGTCTCGAGCATAGAAATTGTGGATCTGCAGCAGTTTTTTTATTTTTCCGTGCATAAATATAATTTTCATCTTATAACTATAATTAATTATATAATTTATTTAACTTTGGCCATATAAATCCATACAGTAACAAATAGCATTCCATTTCCAATAAAAAAGAAAGCAAAAACATAGTGCAGTTTGTTTGTATTCGTAAAGATAAAGCTTCCAATTAATACAGGGGGCCATGGTAGCCCTGTTGCAATGTCTAGCATATGAGACTGGACAATCCGAAACTATACAATCCAAAACAATCAAATTATCTAATTTAAGTTGTTGTTATAAAGAGTTAAACTTCTTAAAACTTGGCCCGCGGTGGCCTGGTGGTAAGGTCTTGATTTCGAATCCGCAGGGTTTCAGGTTCGAGGCCGGATTCCACAGGAGAACAGTTGTGTAAGGGGGTCTGTTGCACGTTAAATCTGTCAGGCCAAACGTCCTCTCGGTGGTGTAGAGAGGAGGGGGCACCTCAGGTGTCGTCCTCGTCATCTGATCTGGTTTGAAATGACGAGGTCCATCCCAAAATAGCCCTAGGGTTGCTTTACAAAGGGACGTTAAAATAACCAAACTAAATTAAACTAAACTAAGCTTAAAACTTATCTAAATATGGCTTCGAGAGCACGTAGTCCGACACTTCGTATGAGCATTAACCGTGTTTGTGTTTCTGTTGAAGAGAAAAAGGATTTCACATTTGAAATCTGCCGCCTCCTGGCATAGGGAATAGTGCGTCTTCCTCGTTATCTGGGCGTCCTGGTTCGGGTATGGTTGCTCTTCCTCTATTCAATGTGTGAGATGCGTGAAAGTGCCCTTCTGTCAAAAGGGGTTGTGCAAGCGAATGAGTGATGCATGAGTGGCAAAATCAATTCTTGACCCAATTGGCGCAACTAAAATAAGAGACGCACCCTTTCGCCTTAAATCGTATAATTCGCCCAAGAAGGCGTCCCTGAAAAAAAGTCAAGAGATGCACCCTATTGGCTGAAATCGCTACTACGTCACTGCGGGCTTGTAAAATGACAAATGCCATAAGAAACAACAGCGCTTTTTAATTCTTGTTTTTCATTTAAGCTATAGAATGACATAATATTTCTTCTATTTCAAATAAAGCCCAAGAAACTTACCTTCATAAGTAAAAAAACAACAACCTATAAACAGCTGAGTAAAAGAAAAGCTGCATTAGTTCTTTGTGAATATCATATCCAAGATGTGACTAAGAAGAGATTCTAGAAGCTTCTTGGTTTATGGCTTCGAAAATCGTATCCCATTCCATGTTTCTGTTATGCATCTCGATACCTTCTATCGATTTTGTTTTTCGCATAGGACGACTAGAACTGACTTTTGTACCGAAATACTGATCTTTCAAAAACAAATAATGTAATAAATAAAATTTAATTCAATTCCAACTTATTTTCTTTATATACAGTAAACTCTCGCTACAACGATACCCGATATAACAATAACTCCCCCTTCTACAATAATGTTTTGTGGTCCCGGTGATTTTGCATATAAACTAATGTTAATATCCCCTCAATATTGCGATATTCTCTAGAACAATAAACCTCTGTAAAACGATTTTTTCAATCTAAATTTCAGTATTATTTTCTCCCTTTATAATAATATTTTGATTTTCAAACGCTTTTTTTTCGTATTCTTTTGTTATTTTTTCCGTCTAGTCTTATTTCCCACTAAGCTTAGGAATTCTGATAAGGTTTAAGAACATCTAGACCTGTCTGGTCACCTTGTCACAGAACAAGTGCCCTTTGTTAGAGGAACAGGAGGAGATGGAGGCGGGGTGTTGTTAAGTGACGTACTGAAAAGTGAGTTCAAAGGTTGTTTTATAGTCTTTAGCGATTTTGAGTTCTACGCGAAACATTTGGTTTAAACTTTTCTTTCTTTCACGCGATATTGTTCCCAAAAGGCCTTATCACACGGTGAAATGTCGCCAGCACTTTTCCGTTTCTACCCTCAAAAACCGGTCAAGCAAGTTTCATAATCGACAACTTATTCGAACAAGTTCGAGAATGTTATCGGAAACTTAATCTTAAAAGTAGTTATCGAGACTTAAAAGTAGTATGTTATGCACCTTAAACTAATAATAATAATAATAAAAACTTATTAAATGCTCAAAATATGTGGGCCCTCGATGTAACAATATGCCTCTCTACAACAATATATTTATTTGGTCCCTAAAATATTGTTGTAACGAGGTTTCACTGTATATATATATATATATATATATATATATA